>APFE030581311.1:158551-242099 GCA_000404065.3 Pinus taeda
TTTCGGTCCATGGATTGGATGCTTCGGCATGTATAAATATGTATTGTAAACATTGAAAGGAATATAATGAAAAATCAAGCTGGTAGTCTCGGTTTTGAGATCCAGTGGGAAATCTCTGTGTATATGTGTTTTATGGGTTATGCTCTCACATTTTTATTTTCTTGTGATTTAGAATTCTTATGCAGGTAATTTCTGTACGGGGTTAAAACCTACAATCTGTGGAAAACCCTACCTTATCAACTAGACAACGCTCTGTGGTGAATCCTGTGCTGCTCCCTCGTCGTCACTTGAAGGAGGTCCAATAAATGGACTATATTTAGGACCCGTTTCCTTAATTTCTAAAGCTTCGTCCACTTCGCGTACATCCAAACATCAAGGTAATGAAATAACCCACTTTTCACACAAGAGCATCTTAATCCAAGTATTCAAGGATCTCAAATACTTACCTTGCGGTCCCTTGAAGAAGCGTCGCTCTGCTTCACTGTAACTAACTGACATATCAACTGCGAACTCTGTAACAAATCCTCCGATGACTCGATCAAGCAGGTGATCAACTGCGTGCGCAATATTATCTTCAGAAGATTCTAACCTCCACATAAGCTCCGGGGTCCAAACTATCGGATCGTCAGGCCTCCACCTTCCTTGGACGTCTACCAATTTAGTGATCCAATCATATAGTTCAATTAGGAAGGTGCAGAAGAAGATTTCATGTATTTCTATGTACAAATATTTGTCCAACCACTATTTTTTTGTTAGTTGCGGATTCCTGTTTTCTTACGCTGCGAATTCATGGATCTTTTTATCCAACCACTTCTCAATTTCCTTCTTGGTCAGATTCCATTGATGTGACATCACACACCTCTTTATGAAGATCCCAATCCGTTGTTGGCTTAGGGAGTCTTGACCCAGGTTTAGAGTTAGTTGCGCCAAACAAATCCCTATACTACTGGCCCTTTCGGCATCAATCCATGTTGCATGGCCTAAAGTATCACCCAAAGCAGGATGGGGGGCGGGTGTTGGAACCAAGTTTCCACACCTAGAGATTAGCGTGATGTCGTTTTAGCGACCTAGATTTGCCTTCGCGCAAACCTCTATGCTCCTGTGTTCTATTGCTGTAACTCCCTTCAATCAGCCTCTAGACCTCCGCGAAGGTCTACAATTGGCTTTCACAGACCCTGAACAGGTCAGTTAACTACTTACACGCGCTTTAGATTAACCTTAGATCAGTAGTTACTCGGAAATACCTAAGTGTGCCATAACTTTAACAAAAAACATTATGATCTTCACGTAATCACTTAAACATTAATTGCGTTCAGATAACAATACAAATTAAGTGAATTTGCACATCAATACATCATTATTTTATAAAACCATCTTTCATCAGAGCATATAGCACATTCATACATAACATAAGTAAAGGGACTAAACACAGGAATTTCTGTGAGCAACTTCTTTATTAATATTCAACAAAGGTTTACAGACTCAAAACTTCCTTGCGCACTAAGCTGTAGGGGTCCGCGAACTCAGCTGCAGACACTATTCTAGGCATCTGTGCACTCAGCTGTAGAGCCTTTCTCTCCTCTAAGACTTCTACTTCTACGCTAGACTTCTTCGCTTGTACCCGTAGAAAACTTCAATTACCTCATTTAGACTCTCTAAGACACACCTATTTATACAATTCCATGGTTTGCGGACCATGGGTAGATCTTCAAAAGACGACTCTAGTTGCATAAAAGAAGGGTCAAACCCTTTTGACTCTTAAATAGCTACGCGCTCCGTGACCACAATTTGCGGAGACTTTACATATTTTTACATCAAAACTTGGTCTTTTGCCCCAAAACTGACCCAGGGGACCCCATCCCAACAAAAGATTTGACTTGGAGTGAGTTTGAGACACTTTTCAGGAAGAAGTATCTATCTAAGAGATACCGTGATGACAGGGAAAAAGAATTATATGACTTGAAAATGAGATCCATGACTGATTAGGAGTAAGTTGTAGCGGCTTTAACCACCCTCCAAAATTTTTCTTTAGCTTTGTTTTGGATCCTCCCTACCAACCATCCTCAGTAGCATGTCTTGCAATGTCAAGTACGCAAGCTTCAATGGTTTTCTAACAGACTGCAAGCCTGTGCATGATAGCTTGTTGCATCCCCCTCACAAGCTGTTCTTGCCAAGTTGGTCTAGCTGCAGGATGAACAAATCCCTCAATAAATTGTGCAATTCTGAAGGGGAACGAACCTTCCCTCTAGAAATTGAGTAATCTTGACTGGCAGCTTGCTGGGCTACAGAATTGCTCAATCCTGCCTGTCAACCTTCATTGAAAAACAACTCAATCCAGCATAGTGGGACTGCTAAGCCTAGAAATTGTTCAATTCTGGGCAACAGTCAGCTACTCAGCCCATAAATTACACAATCCCTCTGGGATAGCCAACCCAACAGCTAGCAGAAATTACGCAAATCCATCCAGGAAGCCTGTTGGACTCAGAAATTGTGCAATACTGCCTTACATGCTTCCTTGAGAAAATTGTGTAGTCTGACAAAGGACAGCTGCTCAGCCCATAAATTGCGCAATCCTGGGAGACACTCACATGTTCCTCCCAGAATTTGTGGAATCCCTCTAAGATATGCATCTTAGCTCAGCCCAAAAACTGTGCAAATTTTCATCCTAGGCTCGTAGACCAATGCATGTGCCTTCAAGTTGACTGGTCCCCTTCAGGACCAAGCAAAATTGATTTGCTTGCATGGACTACTTCTCCCAAGGCAGCATGCAAAGGAATCCCTTGATTCAGGGATCTATTTTTAGCAGATGGAGGTTACATGCAAGGATCATTTCAGAAACCTCCTGCCAAGTGTAGCTTTTCCTAGATTTGTGGCATGCACGTCACAAACTCGATTTTATCAAAACTCATCAACTGGACACTTCAGAGCTCATTCCTCACATCGACCTTACAAATCTAAAATCCCACATTGCATGTAGGATTCATTGGCACATTTAGCTCAGTTATTTCGGGGTAAGTCCGCTTTTCATGTCTTGCGCTGCGTTTTTGTCGCTTTTTGAGTTTCGCTTTGTGCAAGTGTTGTCTGCTTGATTTCAGTGAGCGCTTGTTGTCGTTTTGATGTATGTTAGCTTGTACAAGCACTGTTTTAGTTTTCATTCACATCCAACTACCATCGCATGCATGACACTATTTTTGCACGAATGATCGTCGTTGTAGTGACTCACTTCACACACATGCATGCTTTCCCGTTTTCTGAATCATGCACTTGCTGTTTGCATGTATGATCATTCACACTTGTTTGCACTCATCTCATCATGCATTCAAAATTCTCATGTTTTCAGTCACCCGTCAACTGACCTGGGCTGCCTTGGCCCTGACCACGCCTTGCCAACCCAGTAGCTAGCAGAAATTGCGTAAATCCAGCCAGGCAGCCTGCTGGGCTAAGAAATTGCGCAATACTGTCAGACATGCTTCCTTGAGAAAATTGCGTAGTCTGACCAAGGACAGTTGCTTAGCCTAGAAATTGCACAATCCTGGGAGATAGTCACCTGTTCCTCCCAAAATTTGTGCAATCCCTCTAGAACAACCATCTATGCTCAACCCAAAAACTACGCAAATTTTTATCCTAGGCTCACAGACTGATGCATGTGTCTTCAGGTTGACCGGTCCCCGATGGGATTGAGAAAAATTGATTTGCATGCAGGGAATGCTTCTCCCAAGGTAGCATGCAAAGGCATCCATTGATTTAGGGATCTATTTTTAGTAGCTAGAGGTCACATGCAAGGATCATTTCATAAACCTCCCGCTAAGTGTCGCTTTTCCTAGATTTGTGGCATGTGCGTCACAACCTCGATTTTATCAAAACTCATCAACCAGATGATGCAGAGCTCATTCCTCACATCGACCTTACAACTCTGACATCCCACATTGCATCTAGGATTCGTCAGCACATTCAGCTCAACTGTTTTGGGGTAAGCCCGCTTTTCATGTCTTGCACTGCATTTCTATCTCTTTTTGAGTTTCGCTTCGTGTGAGTGCTGTTTTTTTGATTTCAGTGAGTGCTTTATGTCATTTTGATGTATGTTAGCTTGTAGAAGCACCATTTCAGTTTTCATTCTCATCTCACTGCTATCGCATGCATGGCACTATTTTTGTATGAACGGTCGTTGTTGCGGCGACTCGCTTCACACACATGCATGCTTTCTCATTTTCTTAATCATGCACTTGCTATTTGCATGTATGATCATTAACTATTGTTTTCACTCATCTCATCATGCATTCATAGTTCTCATGTTTTCGGTCGCCCGTTGGCTGACCTAGGCTGCCTTGGCATAGACCGTGCCTTGCCCGACTAGCACTGCGCATTTCCGGAAGCGAAGGCTCTGCCTTCCCTCCAGAAATTGTACAATTCTGTCCCAGCACTAACCTCTAGGCTTGCATTGCGTGATTCTCGAAGGCAGTGTCCAGCTAGCCCCAGAAACTGCACAATGCAGTTTGCTGGTTGCATGTCACTACTGATTAAAATTGCGCATTCCGTAGTTTCAGTCCTCAGTAGGCCAAGCTGGATTATGCATTGCGTAGTTTCAGTATTCAGTCAACCTCTTGATAGCCCGAAATGTGCATTGTGTAGTTTTGGCAATTAGTCTCCCGAACTCCCTATGGAAATTGCACAACCTTCACGATCAATCACACAGGCATGTTGCAAGTCAATCCTCAAGTTTGTCTTGGTTTTTGACTGATCGATTCCTTGCCATGAGTGTTGCTATGCCTCCAGGCATCACAGGCATTCTTCTGTGTCTTAGAAACACAAGTACAATGGCATCCAAGAGAGCAAGATCAAAGGACACTGATGGAAGTGCAACTGGAGCAATAGTTGAGCGAGTAACTACAAGTCTGTTGATCTATGAAGACACCACGCTGATTGTAGACAAGGACATCAAGCTAAAATGGGAAGAGGTCAATGATACATTTGCTGACATATTTGGGGAAGACCGCAAATACCACCAAGTCTATGTGAACATCCACAAGTCTAGCTTGTACCAGATTGCATGCAGGTATCTCATGCTCCCATGCACGAACATGATACATTGGATCGTCTCGCACATTGATCCCGAGACGATGACATTGAGTAGTGTTAGCGGGACGGATATTACTACCTTCAAGGCATAGGATTATGATGAGATGTATTAGATGTCGAATCCCGTGATCACCATGGAGACACCCTTGAGCATACCATCAACAATGCCAACTCAAGAGACATTTTGAAGAACTAGGTGAAGGAGCTAGCTAAATTCAGGATGACACCCAACCAGGTCTACAAGACAAAGATACTGCGAAAGGCGTATCAATACTTGGTCATATTTGCATGTTCAATGTATGGACAAGAAATCATGGAAATCTTCCCATAGAGTTGGGTGATCGCGTTGGACCAATTGGCTAGAGAAGGCAAAGCATGCAACTGGTCCGAAATTTTGCCTCACCACATGAAGGAACAAGTAACAAGGGGTCGACAACCACCCAAAGGTATGCAAGCAGGAATCTACATGTACACCTACATCTTGGATGAAATATATGCCCGTTAGGAGATCCTGGGCTTGAAGTGGGCATGGACACCGACGAAGACCTTTTTGAACACTTATTGTAAGATGTTGATTGCATGAAGCTTCAGAGGAGTTACCACACAACTGTTCGATCATTTTGTCACCCCAATTTACAAGATGATATTCGAACAGGATCCACCCTGCATGTAGAAGGAAATAATGGAGGCACTGATTAACATGATTGATTGGTATGCCTCACCGTCCAACACCTTCATACAAATGTACAGTGCAGAGAAGCCTCCACATGTTCTATCGAATTTTTCCTTGGACAAGCTCGTCATGCAGGAAGTATCATATCACATCTCGGTAGGATTGATAGCTAGGCTGCATCGGAAGAAGAAGGCATCTTGGCCCAATCTTCCATTGCGGATTGGGTTATACAAGATAGAGAGTTTCAATCATGTGGATGTCGAAGCAGAGAAGATGAAGAAATATCCATTCGACCTTTGAAGTTACAATCCGTATGACCTGCATTGTCTTGTGAAAGTTCATTATGCGAGAGTACAGTTTAACTAGATCCACATGGAATGTCATTGGGTGAGGAAGACCCATAGAGATATTGTTACTACTCCTTCAGACTCAATGAACTGGTCGGCCTCGTTGTGGAATGGATAATGAAGAAACATCCCAGAGAGTACCAGAAGAAGCAACAGCAGAGGTGAACATACTAGTGTGCGACAAGGAAAAGAGGAAGGTTGTCAACCACATGGAGGAAGAGAAAAGTTGAAAGTTCCAAGCAGATCCACTTGTGCAGAAAACAACTTTAGCAATAGAGGCAAAAAGAGGCAACAACGTGACAAGAGAAACATGCAAACGTAGAGAGAAAAATGAAGAATGGAGGAAACAAAGAAGGAGTTGCATGAGTTGAAGGAGCAACTTCGAAAGGAATAGGAGTTGTGTAGACATGAGAAGGAAGCACAACAGGAAAATGTACAGCAGGGCGCACAATTTGTGTAGAAAGATGAAACCATGCCTGTACAGATAGTAGACTTATCAAAACATCTGGCATCAGGCAGACAAGGTGAACCATCGCAAGAGCAGGACTTCATTTAGGAGATAGAGCAAGCACTTGAATATATGGATATAGATATGGAGTAACATGAGTTAGAGCAAAATATTGACCTCATGCCTCACCACCAAGAGGTTGACCCACTAGCTTCACCGCATCCAGAAGAAGAGCAAGTCCCAAACGACCAAGGAGAAACATAAATCCTTGGAGACAATTTGGAGGAGGAGATGCATAACATCTCATTCGATGAGTCCCAACATAGAGTTGTGCAATATTGCAGGGTGTCAACTCCAGAGGATCATACATCTCCTACATAGTTTGAGGAACGAGTGATCATGTATGACATGCGCAAACATCTAGCAGCATTGGCCAATGCTACTAGAGCATATGCCGAAGCCACTAGCTCAAGTGTTCACTTCCTGATAGCTGAGAACGAGAGAATGGTGAAGGAGCTATAGATAGACAAGCAGGGAGGAGAATTGGTTACAACATCCACCCAAGTAGAAATGAATAAGGCAATACTATATGAATTATTGTCTCTTGACACAGTTATGCAGGTGTTGTATTCCAAGTTTGGTACATGCATAAGGCAGTCATCCATCTCAATGGTTGGCAACAATGACATGCTAGAAGACCATGTATCCTGTCAAACGTGCATGCTGCTATTGATTACATGCAAACATAGATGATGAGATACAAGAGAGCCCCACTTCACTTGCATAAGATGATGAAGCCCAGAGCGGTAGAGCTGAAGGCACGAATCCGGAGTCAGATCTGGAACTATGAAGATCTCCCATAGCTCATCACTAGCCTACATGCTTCCCATGCGTATGTATTCAAGAGTATGGATGTTGTTGTGCATGCACATGTGATCCCATCTATTCGGACACTCACCCAGGTGAAGACAAAGGCACAGGTTCGACTAGAGCTTGAGTTGTACTTTGACGAGTTGATGCACATAGCCACCATCCCAGACTTGTTAATTAGTGTAGACACCATGCACAAGTATGCTGCTGGTCTGACCACACTCAAGACAATGATGCGCATGATATTAGACGAGTTGGATAGAGGATCCCAAGTAGTGTACCCAGATGCTATGGGGGAAAGAGTTTGTTTCCAGAAGGATGTCACCTCAAAGTACACGGACACCATCGCAGACTACCAAGCTTGGCATAAGTTCACTACTATCGACCACCGTGAGGATGTCGAAGAGATGGTCTTCCAGCAGTTTTTCGAGTCATAGTGATGTCTTGCATGGCTTGCTCAAGCCATTTTGTCTCACATGGGTACATGTGAATTGTAATGTAACGTCTTGTCAAGTGTAAGTTCAAGTGTCGATAGTTGGATGTAACGGTTATAGAGTAGATGAAGAGTCATGAGGGTAGATGAACTGTCACAAAGGGGAATGTCAAGGGCCACCGCACCCTTTGCTATAAATAGTTCCTCATAACTCATTGTAGAGGCTTTTGGTCAATCAAGCTTCCTATAAGACTATCTTATAGAGAGCTTGGATAGTATTATAACGAGCCTTGGCTTCTCCACTGCGCAGAGCTAGAATATCTCTTTGGAGGAGCAGGCGGTTGTGGCTGTAATGTTCTGCTATTGGAACTAGTGGTTGGACATGGATGTATTGTATGACTGGAACTTACAATTCTTAATATAACATAGCCAACACATTTCATGCATATTTTGTATTGTTTTTCAACTATCTTGAGCACTCTATATGATATATGTATCTGTTTTCTTACGCATGCATGTGTAGCTATTTCTGTATATGTATGTATGAATCTTTCTGAAATGTGCTATTGGTTTAACCATCACTTTGGATTGCTAGCTTACTTGCCTTCCATGTTGTGATGCATCTGTACTCGTGTGTTCCCTTCTTAACTCTATGCTATAGCAAGTTTCCAAGGGGCACACTCACCTCACCCTCCGTGTGTTAGAACTGCTCATGCACCTTCCTTGACTTACTACATATGTCACACCCTTTTCTACCAATAGGGACATCTTACTTGCCTCTGTGTGAAACCATGGTCAAGGCATTACCATATGACCCACTGCTGGGACTCCTACACCAAATGGTCTAAGGTCTAATTAGGACTTCTTACTGGGAAGATCCCTTGACATGTTGGCGGGTCCAACACCGTCAACATTTCTAGTGCTAGAAGGAGAGGCAGATGACAAGATGTGTCCTCTCCTCCTATTTTGAACCTTTGCACATCTATCATGGAGTCTTTCACACTCAACCCTCCACGATGTTTTTTGCATGCCGAACCTATCCACATCGCGAGGGAGTTTTCTGATCTCTTGTCTACATACACGTATGATGGTGAAGGCGAAGTGGCCTAGCATGTGTTCTTACATGACTTTCTTGCCATGCTTGACGAGGAAGAAGGATGTTCTGACAAACAAGCCAGTCTGCTACTTTCATACACACTTCACGAATTCCCACATCGGTTGCTGTGCAACCTACCAGCTGACAGTGTGCACTCACTTGAGTACTTCTGTGATCTCATTAAAGATACTTTCCATCATTTTGACCACAAACTGTTGCAACAATGGAAGGATCCAAATAAATTGCCTGATGATTTTTGGTAGTGCTTCCGTGTTTTGCAGTTTTACGCTCCGAGAAGCCAAATGAAGTTTCAATATCTCATTGATATATTCAAGTATTACCTTAGCAAATATGTCAATACCAAGAATAAATATGAGCCCAAGCCTCGCTCAGCATACTTTAGTGATGGAGCTACGCAATCACAGACCGATACGGTCACTGTCACAAGTGACTGTCCGCCATCCCCTCATCAAACAACTCCACTATTGCAGAGTGATGTAGGAGAATAGGCATACACATCAGTTCAACTGTCACATCTTCCCAGCATCACTTCACTTAATTTTTTTGCAGATTTGGTTGTGATTCCATCGATTTGTCATATGCATTTTGTACCACAACCTCCGTCTTTGTACTTGGATGATCATCCAGATGATACTATCTTGTGTTCTTCCATTTCAGATTCTACACTTGTTGTGAACAAGGATCAAGCTATTGATGGAGTTGGTGTTGCACAACCAACATGCGCTGTCATTCATGAAGAGTATGACTGGGATCTTGAGTATCAACACTCGGTGAAGGATGACTTCCTTATGTCTGAGCCTCCTCCATTATTTCCTGACATATTTGGTGAACTTGCCATCCATGATTTCACATGTGTACCTTCATCTATGGATGCACCCATTGTTGATCACTCGCAGGACACATTGGATGTTAGTCCATCTTCTGACACGGAGAGGATAAATTATTCATTGAAAATCCATTTGACCTTTCATTTTCCTTTTCCAGAAACATAGAGGATGAATTTTTCCATTTTTCATCTACCCCTCTGTTTGATTTATCATATCATGAGGATGCTGATGAAATCATTGTTTTTTTTTATCGTAGCTATTGTGATCTATTTACTCCCATATTCGATCACAATCATGATTCTACCATAGTTGACTTTACGAAGCCACCTATTTATGATGATCTATCTAACGAAGAAGTTGAAACCCCATAGACTGTTGAGGCACTTTAGCCTGAGCTGATGGTTATGTCAAGCCCTTGCTGTCCTAAGGTTGGTTTCACTTCCGATTAGGAAATTGTTCAAAAAACCACGTCTCCTCATCACTCATCTATATGCATTGAAGATCAACCTCACACACATATTGTGCTTCATCCACTCGAATTGTACGATCCCATCGCTCATGCATTGAAGGAATATTACATTGCAAGCACACGTGCATGATGCAAGTTGTCTTTGTTTCTTTCATTTGCTTGCATGTCACAATCAAGAGCATCCATATGCTTCACAGCTGCATGTAGTATCACACAACACTATGACAAGTCCACAGACTACATGTCATGCACTTGCACCCACTTATGTCCTATGGACACTTTTAAACACGAAGCGTATTTGTCTTCATTGTTATATCTTTCTTGTTTGCTGGTTCACACAACTAGGTTGCTCGCGGACCAAGCCTTCACCAACATGGGTCAACCAATGAACCGGTGGCTGCATTGGAAATATCACTTCACGTGATCAGGAACATGCATGTTTGTTTGTCTTCTTGTTTGTTTGCTTACTCACTTTTCTTTCACTTCTGCTTCTGATTTTCTTTGTTTTTTGTTTTCTTGTTTTTGTTCGTAGGTTAGTTCCGCATGAAACCATGTGTGACTCTTGAAATAAGCTGGGTAATGTACAAGAGGCCTTGTGAAATTATCACAACTTGGTTATCTATCATCCTGCCTCTGTGTGAAGAACTTGTTACTTTTGGTCCATGATACATCGATGGAAAATACATACTGTTCGAAGTGAACCTTGGTGAAAACACAACGCTTACGCGCTAACTAGTGTCACCTACTCTAGTTGGTTGTTTTTGGGTTAACCCTTGGCAGCTCAGTCAAGTAGAGTGAGGTGAGGGAAAAAACGTTAACAGACACATCAGAGATATATAATAAACTACTTCTCTGAAGGAACAACCTCTTCTTTTCTCAATAAGTCAGGATCTCTCTTCTGCCTTTGAAATGAATAAGTGTTATGCACAGTTATGAAAACAAAAAATGAAAAAATGAAAAGTGAAAAATTCGAAAAAATGAAAAATGAATAAGGCGAAAGAAGAGAAAGGCTTCCTGTGCATAGAGGTGATGCAAGTAACTATGCCAGGGTACTGACCAGGCTCGTTGGTAGCGGAGTGATGCTTGTGTTCCCACATGACTTCGTAGGGGTATTGTCCAGGCCTGCTAGCAGTGAAGAAACACTAGAGATGAAACTAAGACTCTGACGACTATACTGCTTATAATCCAATATACCCCTCAACCCTAATCAAAACAATTGTGTTGGCTTGGCTTGGAATCTGTATCAACCGACTAAGAGCTTGGCAGATGCTACATCTTATAATCAAGTAATTATGGAAATTAAGAGGAATTGAGAACTGAACGATACTTCCGGAGGTGTTAAACTTGCTTTTCACGAACAAGGTCCATTCAAAGAGTTGGAGTTCTACTAGTGTGTCACCAAGTGTTGTAGCAGCTACAAGCACCCTCCAAAATTTTGCCTTAGCTTTGTTCCTTACCAACCATCCTAAGTAGCATGTCTTGCACTGTCAAGTACACAAGCTTCAGTGGTTTTCTAGTAGACTGCCAGCCTGTGCATGATAGCTTGTTGCATCCCCCTCATAGGATATTCCTCCAGACTTGGTCTAGCTGCAGGCTGGGCAACTTCTTCAAGAAATTGTGCAATTCTAAAGGGGAACCATCTTTCCCTCTAGAATTTGCGTAATCATGATTGGTAGCCTGCTGGGCTCCAGAATTGCGCAATCCTGCTTGTCAACCTTCACTGGAAAAACTGTGCAATCTACCCTAGCAAGACTGCTCAGCCCAAAAATTGCACAATTGTGGGTAGCAGTTAGCTGCTCAGCCTAGAAATTGCACAATCCCTCTGGGACAGCCAGCCCAACAACTAGTAGAAATTGTGCAAATCCAGCCAGGCAGCTTACTGGGCTTAGAAATTGTACAATACTGTAAGACATGCTTCCTTGAGAAAACTGCGCAGTTTGACCCAGGACAACTACTCACCCAAGAAATTGTGCAATCCTGGGAGACAACCACCTGTTCCTCCTAGAAATTACACAATCCCTCTAGGACAACCATCTATGTGCCACCCAGAAACTGCATAGATTTTCATTCCAGGCTCGCAGACCGATGTATGTGCCTTTAGGTTGACCGGTCCCCTCCGGGTCTGAGAAAAAATGATTTGCATGCATGGACTACTCCTCCCAAGGTAGCATGAAAAGGCATCCCTTGATTCAGGGATCTATTTTTAGCAGCTGGAGGTTACATGCAAGGATCATTTCAGAAACCTCTCGCCAAGTGTCGCTTTTCCTAGATTTGTGTCATGCATGTCACAACCTAGATTTTATCAAAACTCATCAACCAGACGTTGCAAAGCTCATTTCTCACATTGATCTTACAACTCTGACATCCCACATTGCATCTAGGAGTCGTCGGCACATTCAGCTCAGCTGTTTCTGGGTAAGTCCGCTTTTCATGTCTTGCACTGCGTTTCTGTCACTTTTTACATTTCTCTTTGTGTGAGTGTTGTCTACTTGATTTCAGTGAAAGCTTGTTGTCATTTTGATGTATGTTAGCTTGTAGAAGCACCGTTTCAGTTTTCATTCGCATCTCATTGCTGTCACTTGTATGACACTTTTTTTGCACGAATGATTGCCATTGCGGCGACTCGCTTCACACACATGCATGCTTTGCCGTTTTCTAAATCCCGCACTTACTGTTTGCATGTATGATCATTCACTCTTGTTTGCACTCATCTCATCATGCATTCAAACTTGTCATGTTTTTGGTCGCCCGTAGGCTAACCTAGGCTGCCTTGGCGCGGATTGTGCCTTGCCCGGCTAGCACTGCACATTTCCAGAAGCAAAGGCTCTGCCTTCCCTCTAGAAATTGTACAATTCTATCCCAACACTGACCTCCAGGCTTGCATTGCGTGATTCTCAAAGGCAGTGTCCTGCTGGTCCCAGAAACTGCACAATGCAGTTTGCTGATTGCATGTCACTACTGATTGAAATTGCGCATTGCATAGTTTTAGTGCTCAGCAGGCTAGGATGGATTATGCATTGCGTAGTTCCAGTAGTCAGTCAACGTCCTGACAGCCCAAAATGTGCCTTGTACAATTTTGGTAGTCAGTTTCCCGACCTCCCGACGGAAATTTTGCAACCTTCACGATCAATCACACAGGTATGTTGCAAGTTAGTCCTCAAGTTTGTTTTGGTTTTAGACTGACAGATTCCTTGTCATGACTGTTGCTATGTCTCCAGGCATCACAAGTGTTCGTCTGTCTCTTAGCAACACAAGTACAATGGCCTCTAGGAGAGTAGGATTAAAGGACATTGATGGAAGTGTAATTGGAGCAACAATTGAGCGAGTGTCTACAAGTTTGCCGATCTATGATGACACTAAGCTGATTGTAGACAAGGACATCAAGCTGAAAAGAGAAGAGGTCAATGATGCATTTGCTGACACATTTGGGGAAGACCTCGTAGACCGCTAAGTCTATGTGAACATCCACAAGTCTGGCTTGTACTGGATTGCATGCAGGTATCCTGTGCTCCCATGCATGAACATGATACATTGGATCGTCTCGCACACTGATCCCGAGATGATGACATTGAGAAGTCTCGGTGGGACGAATATTTCTACTTTCAGGGAACATGATTATGATGAGATTTATCAGATGTCGAATCCCATGATCACCATGGAGAAACCCTCAGCATACCCAACAACGATGCCAACTCTAGAGACATTTTGAAGAACTGTGTGAAGGAGCTAGCTAAATTTAGGATGACACCCAACTAGGTCTATAAGACAAAGATACCGCGGAAGGTGTATCAATACTTGGTCATCTTTTCATGTTGAATATATGGCTAAGAAAGCATGGAAACCTTCCCACAGAGTTGGGTGATTGCGTTGGACAAACTGGACAGAGAAGGCAAAGCATGAAACTGATCCGACATGTTGGCTCACCAGCTAAAGGAACAGGTATCAAGGGCTCGATAGTCGCACAAAGGTATGCAAGCAGGAATCTACATGTTTGCCTACATCTTGGATGCAATATGTGCCTGTCAGGAGTTCTCGGGCTTGAAGTGGGTATGGACACCAGCGAATACCTCTGTGAACACTTATTATAAGATGTTGTCTGAATGCAACTTCAGAGGAGTTATCACACAATTTCCCGATCATTCTGTTACCTCGGTTTAAAATATGATATTCGAACAGGATCCACCCTACATGTCGAAGGAAGTAATGGAGGCACTAATCGGCATGGCTAATAGGTATGCCTCACTTTCTGACACCTTCATACAGATTTACAGTGCGGAGAAGCCTCTACATGTTCTACTGAAGTTTGTCTTGGACAAGCTCGTCATGCAAGAAGTATCATATCACATCTCGGCATGATTGACAACTAGGCTGCAACGGAAGAAAAAGGCACCTTGGCCCGCTGTTCTGTTGTAGATCAGGTTATACGAGATACAGAGTTTCAAGCATGTGGATGTCGAAGTAAAGAAGATGAAGAAATATCTATTTGACCTCCAAAGTTACAATCCTTATGACTCGCATTGTCTTGTGAAAGATCACCGCGTGAGAGTAAAGTTTAACTAGATCCATGGGGCATGTCATTGGGCAGAGGAAGACCCATGGAGATATTGTTACTACTCCTCCAGACTCAATGAACTTTTTGGCCTCACTATGGAATGGATAGTGAAGCAACATCTCGGAGAGCACCAGAAGCAACAACAACAGTAGAAGTCAACATACCAGTGCGCGACAAGGGCAAGAGGATGATTGTCAACCACATGGAGGAAGAGAAAAGATACAAGTTCTGAGTAGACCCACTTGTGCATAAAGCAACTTTGGCAATAGAGGCAAAGAGGCAACAACACGATAAGAGAAACTTGCAAAGTAAGAGAGAGAAATTAAGAATGGAGGAAACAGAGAAGGAGTTGCATGAGTTGAAGGAGCAACTCTGGAAGGAATAGGAGCTGCATAGATAAGAGAAGAAAGCACATCAAGAACATGTACAACATGGGGTGCAACTTGTGCATACAGATGAAACCATGACCGTACAGATAGTAAACTCATCAGAACAGCTGGCATCAGGCAGATAGGGTGAACCATCACAGGAGAAGGAGCTATATTCAATGGTTAAAGTCCTATAAAAGCTAGATTGAATAATTGCAAAGAAATGATTGGAAACACATCTCACTCGAAAATGATGTCTCAAAATCCCTATGGAACCTTGTGATATGTTTCTATGGATAGTGATTACATGTGACTTTATACCTCTACAACTTCAGCCGAGTTCTATAGGGAGAATTATAATTTTCCCTAGAGCTAATTCCCCCTACTACTTCACCTCATGGAAGATCTGCTCAGATAGTGGAGCGTAAGGCTTGAGGTGAGGTGAGGTGCTTTTTATGCACACATGTGAACCCTTAAAAATGTCATTCCTAGGCTAGGGTGGAGCACTGTATCTAGAATAGTTTTTTTTCTAGTTTTACACACTTAACTCATGTTGTTCTCAACCCGAGCTACCGTTCTAATTCAAACAAGAATCTCCCACATATATTTCATTGCATGTATATCCTAATATTGGAGGTTTCTGTTAAGTATATTACATGTATCATAATATTGGAGTTCACCCTCCTACTCAAGTAAAATCAGCATGAGTGCAACCTGTCTTCCCATGAGATTTCGTTGTTTATCTTATGCATCTATTCACTTTATTAAAAAGGGAAATGAGTGACATCCATGGAGGACTAGTGCTCTACCCTCTAATTAAGATGTTTATAAGCAGATTTCTTTGCTATTAAAGGAAAACAACAATTATGAAGGAGGGATGTGCTTTAGAATAGCCTACTTTCAGCGGGTGGTTGTAATTATTATTGGAAATCAGTGTAGGTAATTTCCAACATGTTTGTGATCATCTAGAAAGAATCTGATACTTTAGAAAAGTTTCACTCTAATAAAGGTTGTTTCAGTTTACTGAAAATTGGTTTAGAGAATGCATAGAATGGTACTGCCATTGTAAAATCGACTTGGACCATGGTTAACACATGCAAGATAAAAACAACAATGTGAGAAGAGGTGCACTCCACATGAGGGTATTTTGAGCAGATTTCATACTTCTAGCATGCAATTAAGTTTATTTATCTTGGAGAAAGGAAGAGTATCAAGGGGGTGAGGGAGGTGATGGGTGAGTTAAAATCATGTAGAAAGGCAGTTAGTTTGCCATGTAGAGAAGATTCTACTTCAGTTTGGATTCTACTTTAATTTGATCCCTTTCTCTCTCACACACAAATGCCCAGGACACACTGCTCTCTCTTGGATTCTACAAAGAAGTGGAGACAAACGTGCATGAGGTGAGATTCATTCTTACATTTAATTGGTGCTTCACCTTCACCGCAGTCTTACATCCTTCTAAACTTGATGGCACTTCCATTATTTCTTGCGGGATATTGACATGGCATCTGTTGGTTTATTGGATTTCTGATTAATTTCTGCCTCTATATTAATATATCATATGGATTCATCATGATTTTTCATAGTTCTTTGAATTTCATCTTGCTTCTCAAGGAACTCATGTAGCAGGGCTCGTGTTGTCATTTTTATGCACTTATTTTAAATCCCTCTTTCACTCAACACACATGTTATCTCTCGTCCTTTTCCATTTTGCTGTTGTAACTTAATTAGAGAAACTAGTCCCACTCTCTACAATTTTATTTACAAGTTTTTTCGTGTCCTTAGGCGCTTTCTGGGTGCTTGAGGGAAGCTTAGTTTCCTGATTCATTTCGAGTTTAAAGGAAGCTCCATAGATGGGTGAGTTACAATCATGCAGAAAGGAAGTTAGTTCACCGTGTAGAGAAGATTCTACTTCAGTTTGATCCATTTCTCTCTCACACACAAATACCTATGACACATTGCTCTCTCTTGGATTCTACAAAGAAGTGGAGACAAAAGAGCATGAGGTGAGATTCATTCTTACATTTCAGTGGCACTTCACCTTCACCATAGTCTTAGATCCTTCCAGACTTGATGGCACTTCCATTATTTCTTGTTGGAGATTGGCATGGCATCTGTTGGTTTATTGTATCTCTGATTAATTTTTGCCTCTATATTAATATATCATATGGATTCAACATGATTTTTCATAGTTCTTTGAATTTCATCTTGCTTCTCAAGGAACTTGTGCAACAGGGCTTGTGTTGTCATTTTTATGCACTTGCTTTTAATCCCTCTTTCACTCAACGCACATATTATCTCTCGTCCTTTTCCATTTTGCTACTGTAACTTAATTAGAGAAACTAATCCCACTCTCTACAATTTTATTTACAAGCTTTTTTGTGTCCTTAGGTGCTTTCTGGGTGCTTGAGGGAAGCTTAGTGTCCTGATTCATTTCGAGTTTAAAGGTAGATCCACACACAAGAAAAACTGCATACAGACGTTTTAGGGACATTCCCCTATGGATGGAAAAGCACCAGCCCGAACGAAGAGGCATTTGTCAATGACATGGTTAGAAAGTCTATGGTTATCTCACTGATCTGTTCATTCTTTTTAATGCATATTTTGCGATGTTAAGTGTTGATCTGCAAACATAATACATAGTAGGTAGAAACTAATCAACAAAAAAGAAACACACATTTATATAAGAAAAAATAGGTATAAAGAAAAACACTAGGACAATTCATTACAACAATCCTCCTTGTAGTCACAAAGAATAAAGCAACTCAAAAGGAACATCCCGTCTCATTCGATATCACATGGAATGGAACCAATCTTCCTTGCTTTGACACACTCTCTAACTGATTTAATAGGTCAAGCCCATGCAATAATAGCACTATCACAACACCAATTTTGTTCCATTACAAGAAAGTTCTGGTTTCATTATCAAACACTTTCCATATTCCAATAGGTTTAATGATATTTCTATTCCTAACAACAATTGCACAAAAGTTCATAAACACAAAAAACAAGAAGCACAATTTTTATTGATACGAGGGTGTTGTAAGCAGAGCATTACCAAAGATTTGATAGAAATGCACATATATATAATCCTTTTGACACAGTCTTCTAATCCATATATTTCCCTACCTAATTTTATATTCACTCACACGTATGTAGACTCGGTATCCTAGAAAAAAAAGGTAAGACAATATATTTATGCATATTTTCTTGATTTCTAACTAAGCATTTCAAAAAACAATACCAAAATTGAAAAATATGTAGGAATCCTTCTAGAGGTAAACTATAAACATTGTTGCACATGATGTTCTTTTATTCTTAAGTTCAACATGTCATGAAAACTGCCCTGGGTCTATCAGAATATCACACATAGGCAAATGGCTATCAAAAATGCACATTGACATTGAAAATAGGAATATCTGCACAATAACTTGTTTTTGGTCTGTATAATATATCAAGCAGGGATGGGAAATTCACATATCATTACTACCCTGGTCTTCATGAAACTGAGTGATCTTGTAGATTTTTATTTTGTAGACAGAAAGCATTATAATGTTTAATGAGCCTATGCTTGAATCAATCCGTCTCTGATCTGCTCAGCAACATCACAGACTGCACCAAGTCCATGAGGGATGAATACTGAAGATGATTCTGAAGATGCCTCTATCTCTTTCATTATGTCAAAATATTGTGTCACCAAGATCATGTCCATCACATCTTTTGCAGTTGTCTTAGGCACATTGGCTGAGAAAGAAAGTACACTATCCCTAAGGCTATCCACAATTGCTTGCCATTGACGAGCAATACCCAAACCAGACAAATATTTTGCTTCTGCTCTAGCTTTTGCTTTTTTAATTTGCAAGATTTTTTCTGCCTCAACTTTGTGTCGTGTTACCACCCTCCACCTTGTAGTTGAAATTGAGATTCAATAGACAAGTTATAGGAATTAAGTGGAAAACACTGTAAAAGAAATGTGAAGAATAGAAAAGACAGCTAAACAAAAAATATGAAGCAATAATTGCGAGTTCATGCATTGTTTTTGCAAGGTTAACTATGAGAAGATATTGGATTTTAAAAAAAAATCTACATTAGGGATGCTATCCACAAAATATAATTTATACCAGAGAATCTCTCAATATAAAACAGGGATGTTCTACAAAGGATACCTACTCCTTTACTTAAAATATCGTAAAGAGCAAAAGGTTAAATTAATTGCAATCCTGAGCTCCTGCGAACCCTGCTGCGCGCCTTCGCGATTGCTCAGCTCCCTCTGGGCTCGGCCCCTGCTGGGCGCAGAGTCTCAGTGCGATCATTGGACCGAGAGAAGCTTATGATAGAAGAATCCGAACCGTTCAGAAACCGATTTTTGGGATCGATCAGATCTGGTGCATGGGGTTCCTCCCCTGATCACTGCTCTCAGCGATCATGGCGAATGAAGGCGATCCTCCCCCGCCTTCAGATCTAGATGCCTTCCGAGCCCTCGTTGCTGCATCCGACAAGCGCCCGATCTCGCTCTCGCAACAAAAGTTTGTAAAAAAGTTGGAAAACATCCCTACGGTGTCTCTACCGGTAGAAGAAACGTGTCGAACAACGTTAAATCTTGCTAAAAGAGGCCTTATTGGCCAGTTCACAAGGCTATGGCCATCCCCGAAGACAGTTGATGAATGGGTCAACCGAAACTGGATCCCGTTGGTCAAGGAAGGTATAAAAAGTCATTTCGTAGGCAAAGGGTTCTTCGTCTTTGTGTTTGAAAGTGAAGAAGATCGAAGCTTGATCTTCAGAAACAGACCTTATTTTATGGGTCCTCGAGGGTTATATTTGAATAAATGGCACCCTGATTTTGACCCTGCTCAAGATGTACCCACAGCGGTTCCTGTTTGGGTGCGCCTTCCACATCTCCCTCTCCATTGCTGGAGCCAGAGTTCGTTGAAATCCATCGGCAATGCCCTAGGCAAGTATATTGATTAGGCCCCGAGGAAGGACCAGTTTTCATGTGCCCGTATCTGCGTGGAAGTTGATCTAGAGGTCGGGCTTCCTGAAGCTATCAAAATTTCAGTGGCAGACTGGTCGCACATTCAAGAATTATATTATGAACAATTGCTGTTTAAATGTAGACATTGCCACGAATATGGGCATTTTGTAAGATACTGCAAATTTTTTTTTGAGGAAACAACAGAAAAAGAAAAAGGCGATCAGTGGAAGCAAGCAAAGAGAACAGCAAGCAACAGGCAGAATAATAAAAACAAAGCAAAAGAGACAGGGAACAAATCAGGGCAAGAAGACACAAACAATCAAAACAGTGGAAGTAGAGAAGCTGATAGCAGGGCAGGAGATAAAAACCCCTTCGAAACCCTCACACCGCCGGAAGATCCTCCAGAGGCCGAACAGGAAGACCCACCACAGATGAATAATGCGGACATCCAAGAGCCAGGTAATATCCCAATTCCGAATCCTAGCAACACTCCCTCTCCTTCTTATGCAGACATCATAAAACAAAAGAAGAAGAATCAAGAATACACAGGTTCATCCGATGAGGAAACATGTGAAAGGCCATTAAAAAAAGTGGGAAGAAGAACAAACAGGGAAACAAGGGAAGAAGAATCAGAACGGCAGAAAACCCTAGGCAGTCAAGCCACCATCGAAATGACCATCGGGAGAAATACAAGACCAAGGGTGCCCAAGGCAGGAGGTCCCACCCCATCAAGCGGTAAATGATGCAGCTGATCTCTTGGAACTGTAGGGGGCTGGATAACCCCAACAAGGCAGAGGCTATTAAAGACTTATTGAAATTGGAAACCGCAGACATCCTTATGCTCCAAGAGACTAAGATAGAAGGGGAAGCCCTTCTAAACACCAGCTCTCTGAACTGGAAATTTGACTCAGGAAAGACTGTCAGCGCAAGGGGCTCGGCTGGCGGTATTGGCATGTTCTGGTCAAAAAACTCTTTCTCATTGGTACGATCCTCAGAGACCGAACATTGGATCCACACAGAACTGCACCATACGGTAAGCAATCTTTCCCTCGCTCTTTTTAACTTGTATGTTCCTGTCCATTTTGAAGAAAAGAGAGAGTGCTAGAGGACACTCTCGGATTATATAGAAAAGATCAATCCTACAAACATAGTTATTGGTGGAGATCTGAATATCATCCTAGATCCCAAAGAAAAAAGAGGAGGGACTTATTCTAGGGACCCTTTCTTCAACACTGTGGGCAATCTAATTTTGCAGTGGGACTTAGTCGACTTCAAGCCCGTAAAAGGCAAATACACCTGGTCTAACAATAGAACAGGAGAAAATCAAATCTCTGCAAGGCTGGACAGATTTCTCACCAGCAGCTCTTTAATGATGGATAACAGAATGGTTCTTTCCAAGATCCTCCCTAAGCTCACTTCAGACCACAAGCCAATCCTTCTATGTATAAAAGAAGAAGAAGACCTCAGCCCACTCCCATTCCACTTCAGCCCTCTCTGGGCAGGTAAAGAAGGGTTTCAAGAAACTGTGCAAACAGCATGGAGGATAGATGTCCTCGAATCCCCATGTTATGTGTGGGAACAAAAAATAAAAAACACCAAAAAATCCCTTAAAGATTGGATAAAAAAATCTATGCAAACGCCCACTAGTCAGAGGAAGGAAGCAGTTCTTCAACTGGAAAGAGTCCAATTCGAATTGGAGGAGAAAGATCCCTCTCCCACAGATTTAGCCAATGAAAAATCTGCCCAAAGGAACGCTTACTGCTCTTTTAGAACTGAAGAAGAATATTGGCGTCTAAAGTCCAGAAGCCTGTGGCTCAAATCTGGAGATAGGAACACAAAATATTTTCATAGACAGTGCAGGGCACACCTTTCTCACAACCTTATAACAGAAATTACCAGCACTACCGGACAGGTGTATAAAGGATTTTCTCAAATAAAAGAAGCAGCTGTTACACATTTTCAGAATCTTCTAAGCGCAGAAAGAAATGGAAATGAGGAGGACGCAGAAGAATTTCTCACAACCATTCCAAACCTAGTCAGTGAGGAGGAAAACGACTCTCTGTTGAGCCCAGTCACGGAAGAAGAGATAACAAATGTAGTCTGGTCCATGGAACCAGACAAAGCTCCAGGACCAGACGGATTTTCAGTTCATTTTTATAGAATTTGCTGGGAAATAATAAAAAATGATCTCTTCAGAATGATAAGAGGAATCCCGAGGAAGGCAAAAGTGGGCGGAGGAATAAACTCTACCTTCCTCGCCTTAATCCCCAAGGAAACAAACCCAGGCTCTTTCGACAGATACAAGCCGATCTCGCTCTGCAATGCATCTTACAAGATCGTGGCCAAGTTGCTGGCCAACAGGATTAAGCCCCTTCTCCCAAAGCTCATCTCTCCGGCTCAAGGTGGATTCGTAAAAGGCAGAAAAATTCTGGACAATGTCATCCAGATCCAAGAAGCCCTCCATTCCAGTCAAACTCGGAAAGAACAAGGTATGATTATCAAATTGGATATGTGTAATGCCTTTGACCGAGTTAATCGTTCTTTTTTGTTCAGGGTTCTAGCAACCTTTGGATTTAAACAGGATTTCATAAACCTCATCAAAGCATGCATTGAAAACATCTGGATCGCCCCAATGGTGAATGGCAGACCAACATAATTTTTTCTAGCCACCAGGGGATTGAGGCAGGGCTGCTCTCTTTCTCCCTTTCTTTATATTTTGATGGCTGAGTCACTAAGCAGGAAGCTGACCCAGGAGAAGCAAATTGGATCCATTCCTGGGATAAGAATTGTCCAAGGCATAGCCCCAGTGAATCACACGCTCTTTGCCGACGATTCACTTTTTCTGGGGGGCACATCCATGAGAATTGCAAACTCTTTCAATTCCATCCTCCAACAGTATTGCAGCATCACCGGTGCGCTAGTCAGCGAGAGGAAAAGCGCTGTTTACAGCTGGAATACTGACCAGCACGCAATCAACAGGATTGCAAGTGTATTGGGGTTCAAAGGTTATGCATTGTGGGACAAAATAAAATATCTGGGCTTACCTTTGACGATGGGATCCAATCGTAACCAACTATGGGAGGAGGTAATTAATAAGTACAGGAAAAAGATCATAGCGTGGGGTGGAGTTTGGCTCACCACAGGTGGCAAACTCACCCTTATCCGATCCGTGCTCTCCGCTTCGCCAACTTACCAAGCCTCATTGCTGTTGGCACCAAAACAAATCTCTGATCAAATCACTAGCATTACACGAAATTTCCTATGGAACGGAGGGAAAGAAAACAGAGATCGTTTTCATCTCATCAATTGGGAAACGGTGAAGCGCCCCATTGCTGAAGGCGGCCTTCAAATCCGCGACCCCCAGAATGCAAACTTGGCTTTGGGCTGTAAACTCCTTTGGCAAATAGTCACAGAACCTGCGCATCCAACCAGCCAGCTTTTAAATTCCAAATACCTGCAAAAGCAGTCGATCATATCCTTTAACCCAGCGCATTCCCCTAGAGGAACGCAGGCATGGAGACTATGCTGTAAAGGGGTTGAATTCTTCAGAAATCATTTGTACAAAATTCCAGGGAATGGAAAAAATACGCTGCTTTGGAGAGATCGAATCATGGGCCACCCCCCGCTCTCAGCCATTAATGAAATTGCATATTTAAGAGTCTGGCTATGTTCAAAAGGAATCCGGAAAATTGAGGATATAGCAGAGTGGGATATCAAAGGCAACTGGCAGTCCTGGGCATTGCCAAACATTCCAATGCATTTAAAAGATCAGTCAAATTTTTTTTTAGAGGCAATTACAGATTTCACACCAGTGCATAAGGATGAGGAAGATTTATGGGGATGGGGAAAAACAGGAGTGTACATAGTTAAACAAGGCTATCTACAGATGCAAGGAAAAAAGGATTCTCCGTATCCGGAATCAGTGTGGAAACAGATTCGGGAAAATTTCAGCATCCCCAAGATCAACTTCTTCAGTTGGACCTTATTTCACAATAAAATCCTGACCGGAGACAATCTGTGCAAAAGGAACATTGTAGGCCCTCATCGTTGTGTGCTTTGCAAGAATGCTCCAGAAACCTCAGTCCATTTGTTCATTGATTGCGAGTATGCACAGAAATCCTGGACCAGCTTCTTGACAGGGCTGAATGTGAGACCCCCATCACATAATTGTTCTTGACTTGGAAAACTCGATACCCCTACAGCATCAATGAAAAATCTCTTTGGTATAAGGTGTGGAATGCTGCTCCGAAATATGTCTGCTAGAAGTTGTGGCTTTCTAGGAACGAATCTATCTTCAATCAGAAAGAAATCACTGCAGAAGCTGTAGCAAAGCAGGCCAAGGACCTTCTAATAGAAACTCTGAGACAAGCCAACGTCAAAGAAAGCTCCCTTAGAAATGAAGAAAAGGCTTGGTTGGAAGGCTTCTCTCCCACGCCGAGACCACTAGCTATCACCCGCCCAGTTCACAAGGAAAATTGGCAGATCAGAGACACCTTGGACAGCTTCCAAAAGTGGTGGAAATTACAAGGAAAATGCACTATATTCTTCGACGGAGCCTCGAAAGGAAATCCAGGCAGGTCAGGAGTAGGGGGAGTCATCTACTTTCAGAACGGGAGAAAAGAGGAATTCAGCTGGGGACTTGGGCTAAAAACCAACAATCAGGCTGAAGCACTCAGTCTTTTAAAAGCTTGTCAGCTGGCCAGAAAAGGAAACTCAAACGAAATCATAGTTTTTGGAGATTCAGAACTGCTGATAAAATCTCTAATAAACAAGAAAGGTCTCAAGGACCCAGCTCTCAACAAGCAGCTCACAAGAGTAAATAGACTCATGAAGGATTTCTCCTCAGTTCAACTCTTCCATATCCTCAGAGGTTTAAACACTGAAGCAGACAGGTTAGCAAACACAGGATGTACTCTTGAAAAAAGTATGATCAGCATAAATGCAGGGGCACCGAATATGGCAATTATTCCATAAAAGGGCTAGGAGGTCTAGAAAAAGCATAGAAATGCAATGTAAGAATCAGTGAACTGTAATACTTGATTTGGCTTTGGCCACCCATTAATAAAAATACCCGTTTTAGTTAAAAAAAAAAAAATATCGTAAAGAGCAAGAAATCAGCGTCAGGGTGTAGTTGTGTATACATAATTCCATTCTAACTTCAATATGCTAGAGAATGCTTGCTTGCGTTTATTTCATTCATTGCCTTCTTCACAATTGTAGTGGGTACTACATCAATGCTGAGAGTTTGCACTATCTGAAATCCATAGTTTGACATAGCTTGTATCCAAAAAGAAGATAAGATTTGAAAGAATGCTCAAAGCTTCTATTACAAAACCAGAAGAACCATTCACAAAATCATAATAGGCAATTCAATAGCCGCCCTTTAATATGCAAATAACGTGAAGGTATTTTCCCCACTGAAAATCAAACAAGAAACATGAAAGATTTTTTTTATTTTGTATTCATCCTTATTTAAAAACAGACTGAACATGAACTTTCTTTACTCTTTTCTTAGTTTTACCTTTTCAAGTTCCACTTCAATTGCTTTAGCAATGTCATTATTTTGCTCAAAAACTTCATCCAAGTTCATCTTCGGACGCTTGCCTGAATGACTGAACATGAAAACATGGACATGAGCTCAAATAGCTTTATTGTCAAGACTTGGTTTCATTAATTTACTGAAAGTGCATGCTTAGGTGTATGAAATCCTTATTACCAACGTCTTATATTAAAAAAATGTCAATTTGAATGTGAAAGACTATAATGCATTATGACAGCTGCAAGAAGTGCACTTTTGGGGGAGTTTTTTGGCTATTCTGATCACAATTCTTTTCTATGGGTTATGATGGATGATTAAATATGTATTTTTACATAGGTCTTCATTTTATATCTTTGTTTTGTTTCAAGCTCTGGTGGATGACACAGAGGATGGGCTCCTATGGGAGAGATGTCCCATTTGAGTTCACTGGACCATGCAACTTCTTCAACAATTTGTTTCTACAGTGGATCGGTTGGGAATAGATAGTAAGTTTGAACTTCCTTCACATGCATCAACCTAGCAGTGGGAGGTTCTGTAGGTGAAAATTTTCCAGTTCTTGAAACATTGTTTTTTAAAGTTTTTTACAGGAGCAATTCCAAAGAAAATCATAAAGATTATGAAATTCAAGGGACTTTCACTGGAGAATGTTACAAGTCATTTGCAATTATCCATTAGAAAAGAGACTATATTTTTGTTGAAAATAGCAACAAGAAATGCTAAAAATAGCATTTCAGGATATACTCCAACTCTATTGGAAATAACAAAAAATAGAAATGCTAAAAATAGCATTGCTATAAATAGCATTTCGAGATATATTCCAATTTTGATTTGTCCTTGAATCAAAATTCAGAATTAAAATTCGAATTTAGTATCACTAGTTGTTTGAAAAATAATTAATTAATTCATCTTGAGTTAATTAGTTGGTAAAATTCAAACATGAAGTCTTTGTGAAGACATGCAACAGTTATCCCTTTGATTGAGGAAGTTATCCCTTAATTAAGGAGATAAGGATGAATTGTATTTGAGTTGTAATTAGTTAGCTCAATTAACTGAGTTAAGTCCAGTTAAATTAGTTCCAAACAGTTGGAGGAACTAATTGTGAGTTCAGTCAGTTAATGCATGCATGCATGAAACTAGTGTACTCCAAATAACTAATGGTTCTCTCATAAATAACTTATGCATGTCAATTCAGACAAAGACCCAGTTGAGATTAAAGACAGGGACATTGTACTATAAGTTGGAGGAATTTTCCTATAAAGGAAACTTATCCATGCAGAAGGAATTATCTCCTTCACGATTGCGCAGTTATTTCAGAGGTTAGTGAGCAGTGTGTGAGGTAATTATACACAAGTGGCAGCTTGAGGACCCAAGAGAAATTGCGCAAGGAAATAGGAAGCTTGGAGGACAGAGGAGAAGGATTGTGAGAAGCCTTTGACTGTCTATGAGCAGTAGTGAGGGATTGTACTGAGAGTTGGATAGCTTGTGCGCTAAAGCTTTGTGTAATCCTGAGATATTTCCACTTATATGATAATACAAATAGAAGGGTTTTTAGCTAAGGCTTTCCCCAAAGTATTCTTCTGTGTTTCATGTGTATGATTTCTTCTTCTCTGTTATATGTGTTCTATTTGATCTTGCTCAAAATCGATTGAGCTTCTGCAAGTTTGTTTGTAGAAGTAGATCAAGTATTTTGCTTTAGTATATTGCATTATTAGGTGATCTACAGTGAGAATTTCTACATGGTATCAAAGCTAGTTGATCTATAGAGAAATTTCTACATGGTATCAGAGCCAAGTTTATTAGATCTGTGGACAATATACTAAGAAGAGAATTCAAAATAATAATAAAAAAGAATGGGCCGCGATTTTGTAGAGTAGATCTGAATTTTTTTGTGCAAAACTTTTAGAAACAAATAGCAGATTTGGATTCCTTGCAAAAAATGCCCAAATTCAAAAAAAATTGCATGAATCACTGTTCGGATGAGGGAGATATCACTGATTTAAAATCAGCTCTTTTTTCCAGAAAATTTCGTGATGGCGGGAAAGATGAAACATATTGGTGTGCTAGTTAAGGACCTGTATGCCAAATTGAGGTACAAGATGCATACAAAGCCTTGAAGAGGAAGGAAAATGTTAGATACTTGGTGGTTGAGAGGGAGAGTAAATTACCTCTCAACATGCAATCCCAGAAGAAGTCTCAGACAATTATGGAGGAGCCACAAATGCAGAAGGCAGAGGGATCACATGCAGCCATACCTCTAGGTGTGAGGTGGGGTGATGTGAAGTGATAGTCTCAAGAAGACTAAAATTTGGTAGGGTCCATTGAGAGGTTTTATCTCATGGATCGTACCTTGCTAAGAGAGCCCAAAGTATAGAGTAGCGGGAGGAATCAGTAGGATTGATGCAGTCAGAGATCAAAGTGACAGAGGCTAGAGCAGTTAGATACTGAAGAGCGCAGAGAAGGATTGACAACAATACTGAAAGGCAGAGTCAGCAGAAGCACAAAGTTTTCAATTGACAGAGGCAATAACAGTTAGAGACTTTGATGACAGATGCATCATACTGATTCAGGTTGGATGTTTTATTGTTTCTGGAGTTGCTGGAGCAACAACACTAGAGAGAAGTGTTGCATGCAAAACATTCCAAAGGTTCAGGATCGGTTTTGAGTTGAATGCCTTTCTTGTTGAGAGGGAGTGTTGAAAATAGCAACAAGAAATTCTAAAAATAGAAATGCTAAAAACAACATTGCTATAAATAGCATTTCAAGATATACTCCAACTTTGTTGGAAATAGCAAAAAATAGAAATGCTAAAAATAACATTGCTATAAATATCATTTCGGGATATATTCCAATTTTGATTTGTACTTGAATCAAAATTGAGAATTAAAATTCGAATTTAGTCTCATTAGTTGTTTGAAAAATAATTAATTAATTCATCTTGAGTTAATTAGATGGTAAAATTCAAACATGAAGTCTTTGTGAAGACATGCAACAGTTATCCCTTTGATTGGGGAAGTTATCCCTTAATTAAGGAAATAAGGATGAGTTGTATTTGAGTTGTAATTAGTTAGATCAATTAACTGAGTTAAGTCCAGTTAAATTAGTTCCAAACAGTTGGAGGAACTAATTGTGAGTTCAGTCAGTTAATGCATGCATGCATGAAACTAGTGTGCTCCAGATAATTGATGATTCTCTCATAAATAACTCATGCATGTCAATTCAGACAGAGACCCAGTTGAGATTAAAGACAGGGACATTGTACTATAAGTTGGAGGAATTTTCTTATAAAGGAAACTCATCCATGCAGAAGGAATTATCTCCTTCAGGATTGCGCAATTATTTCAGAGGTTAGTGAGCAGTGTGTGAGGTAATTACACACAGGTGGCAGCTTGAGGACCTAGGAGAAATTGTGCAAGGAAATAGGAGGCTAGGAGGGCAGAGGAGAAGGTTTGTGAGAAGCCTTTGACTGTCTATGAGCAGCAGTGAGGGATTGTACTGAGAGCTGGATAGCTTGTGAGCTAAAGCTTTGTGTAATCCTGAGATATTTCCACTTGACATATAATAATACAGATAGCAGGGTTTTTAGCTGAGGCTTTCCCCAGAGTATTCTTCTGTGTTTCATGTGTATGATTTCTTCTTCTCTGTTATATGTGTTCTATTTGATCTTGCTCAAAATCGATTGAGCTTCCGCAAGTTTGTTTGTAGAAGTAGATCAAGTATTTTGCTTTAGTATATTGCATTATCAGGTGATCTACAGTGAGAATTTCTACATGGTATCAAAGCTAGTTTATCTATAGAGAAATTTCTACAATTTTCAAAGTTACAAAAATCATATGGTTATTTACAATTTAAATTTATATTAGCAGATATCCAAAAATAATACAAATTTGAGTCAAGGTGATGTAGAATTAGTGTGTTAACCTTTTCAATCTCAAGAACATAAATGAGCATGCTTTCTATCAATCTAATTGTAGATTCTATTATATCATGTATTTTTTTTTTTTTTTACAAAGTTAAGCAAGAATATTTTCCATGTCTCTAAAAGAGAAAATTCCATGGATGTACTAAATCTTGTCTCTATGTTTTTGTGTGTGTATAAATACCGATTGCATCTAAAGAGACTGTATGGGGCCATCTTGGAACACTATTAGTTTCTTATTCTAGGTTGCATATGGTAGCATCTCTAGAGGGATGATAAAATTACAACAAGGGGAAAATAGTTTTGCTTAGTCATATTGTTCCTTATACTAGGATGCAAATGATAACAAACTTGGAGGGATGATGAAATTATAGCAAGGGGAGAAAAGTGTTGCTTCATTATATAGTGAAAAAGGTTGGAATTTGGGAATTGGAGTAAGTTCAATTTTATTCATTAAGGGACTAGACCCAAGGACTCTCAAATCCCTTCAACAATACAAGGCTTATCATTACAAAGTCTCTTGATTCCATAATTCTATTTAAAATTATATCCCCCAATTAAAATATAAAGTTTTAGGAACTTATCCTGGCAAGTGTTGATGAATAATGAAATATTACTGATGATGATACCAGAGATCTTTATCGATGTAGTAGAAGAACATACATAGAGAATGAGGCAGATGAGAAGCTAATATTGTCTTGTCCATTAACCTCTAAGAAGGCAAATACAAACCACAAATTAGTGATCCACACAAGGGGATTTGAATTGTCTATGTATACACAAGCTGGGCTAGCCTAGAATATTAAAATCTGAACACAATTTTAATTATTCTGATTGGGGATGTCTATGTGTTGCCCTTTAATATTGAGGAAAGCAAAAAGATAACAATATTTATCCTTTAGTGGTCAATATGAGTTTCCAAATGTAGCATACTAATACATATAACATAACTATTTAGTCTAGTACAATGCCATTCATAATATTATGCCCTTGAAGCTGCTTGCAGAGTAATAATGTGAATTGGTAACTAGAGCTCCCTTGTAGCACTGCAGGGGGGGAAGAAAAAGATGGCATAGGTTTTTATACAACAATGACCTGCCTTTTTTGGGCTAGTGGATATCTCATGTGCTGCCACTTTAATGAATTCATATCAATTAGTTGCTAGAAGCATTTGTTTAGTTGTTTTAAGGAGTATATTTACGTTCTCCATTCACCAACTCGATAGCAAGGGACTATAAAATTTTGAAGACATTGAAGTTGAAAATTTGCATGGATCAAAAGATTGCTTTCCTATTGGAATGTATTCAGAGATCTCTTATGTCCTTTCACAGGTTGCAATTTCAATGTCCTATGCATGGAAAATATATTGATAATAAGAATTCCCTTCCATCTAACAATAGGAAGATTAACACAAAGCAGTTTCTAAGAAACTCACATATGCATGATTAAAATACAAAGAGAAAATTAGATAACCATTCAAATGAATATGGTGAGAATGTCATATGCACTAAACATGACTCTACTATCCTGTTTGATGATTGGAAGCAAAATGCTAAATCATCTTTGACATATGCTTACAGTGATGATGTGGACAATGACATAGATAGTTTTGTCAATGTGAATTTTATGGTAGAAAAAAAGGGGGATCCTAAGGCTTCATTCTCTGACATAGATGATCCTTTGATAGAGTCTTTGAGAAATTATCTTGAACCCAACCTAAATATACTCAAATGCATCATAGACGATATATTTTGAACCTGGAAACCCATATGGGAAAACTAATAGGCTGCAATTTTAGTGTCCTATGCGTGGAATATATATTGAAAATAAGAATACCCTTCCATCTAACAATAGGAATATTAATGCAAAGCGACTCCTAAGAAACTCACATATGCATGCTACAAATACAAAGAGAAAATTAAAAAACTATTCAAATGAATCTGGTGAGAATATCATGTGCACTAAACATAACTCTACTGTCATGTTCAATGATTGGAAGCAAAATGATAAATAATCTTTGACATATACTTACATTGATGATGTGGAAAAGGACACAGATAGTTCTATCAATGTGAATTTCATGATATAAAACTAAGGGGATCCTACGGCTTCATTCTCTGACATAGATGATCCTTTGATAGAGGATTTGAGAAATTATCCTGAAGCCAACCTGAATATACTCATGTCAGCGATGAAGGTGGACATGAAATTACATAAATATATTGAGACCATGAGCCTATACTTTTAATTTATGATCTCAAATGTCTCTAATTGATATCATGTTGCTTTCTTTGTTCTTTTGTGTTAAAAACTTGCGTGTTGAATTTTTTTTTACACTAAGAGATCATATATGTCACATTGGTATGTGGTATGTTATATTTCAACTTTCTTTTCAATGAAGAAAGACTGTTAGTTTAAAATTTTGGATGGTTTATGTATATTTTTTAATTTTCTAAAAAATTGGGGAATGCATGTTTTCGTATTTATAAAGATCCCTACTTCGACATTTTAACCACCTTAGATTTTTTATTGTTGCATATTATCTATAATGTGCCACGGGGACATGCCCCCCATGTATCTCATGCTATGCGTGGGACCAAGGGAAACATTTCCCAATGTGGGGTACACATTTCCCCAAAAGGGGTGTATCTAGGCACACCATCCCCGTCTCCCCACCAACTCTAGGAGGGAATGCCTGGGTGCCATGTCCCCCATTATTTTTGTTCAACAACCCTTTAAGACAAAACAAAAGTATGGGACAGAAATTTGAGTAGTTTGTGACCTTGGAAATTAAGGGCAATATCAAATTCTTAAAATAAAAGTGACATTCTCTGGACATTCTCCAAGCAGTCATAAATGAGACATTCTCATTTATTTCTACTTTTCTATCCAAACAGTCTCATTTACGATTGTTTGGAGAATGTCCAAAGAATGTCACTTTTTTAACATTACCATTAATTTTTTCAGGGTGTTTGAGAGTGTTACCAACCTCATTGGACTTATATGGAGAAAGTGGAATTTCATATCCCATCCAGGATAATTGATTATGAGATTGACTAGGTATCAACGCTTTCGGAAGAACACCAACAATAATTCCTTGTCAGATTTGCATAACAATGGGCACCAAAATTTCAAATATTTATGTCCATGGCAGACATAATGATCAAGATTGACAGAGATGGAAGCTTTCTCGAGTTCAAATATTATATATTGATAGTTTAAAAAATGCATCAATGATTGTTGCAAGCAAGGACATTAATGAAAGGTCAGTTTAAATTTTCATAAAGTTTCAAGAAAAATTCTGAAATGGACATTAGAGCCATGAGCTTGGAGAACCTCAAAGAGAGCCTATTCCAGAGATAATTTTGTGGAAAGAAATGACTAGGCTCATGTAATAGCAAAAGTTTGAAAGGAATCTCTAGTACTGTAGGCTAGCATGAAGAAACCTGTTCAATAGGCTTTGATCTTTTGAGTGACAGAAATATAGAGGAAAAATAGGGTGCCAACAAGAGGTATGAATTTTCCTAAGAGAAGGCATTTCAATTCCACCAGAAGGGAAAACTTCTATCCAAAGTCAAAGAATAACCCATTCTACCTAGCAAAATGTCATTAATATTGTACAAAGTCTAACAAAACACAAGTATTAGTGACAGAAGTAAGATTTTGCTGACCTTTTTGTTTCACAATAAATCTACACACTAATGGAGTTTTCAAACTTTCCAACAACTTCTACATTTAACTGGCTATTGAAATATTATTGTCAAAAGTTAGAAGAAGTATATGAGAAAACTAGGAAGGTTTGATGATCACTATGCCATCTGTAGTAGATGACCTCATACTAAGTGCCTCAAGTGTAGGACATGGAATATGCACAATGAAGAAAAACATTCATGACTTTTATATGAAATGCAAATAAAACAAGAATACTCATCTCTATAATCAAGCTATATGTGTCACAAATACAAAATAGCAGATCAACGGTGGCCACCTAAAAGGCGTTAAGTATGCCAATGATTAATTGTTTGCAATCAATGAAACAATACAAGAAAAAACAATTACACATCAGTTGAATTTAACAATTAGTTCCAGATCTGTATGATTTAGTCACTAGAGTGATGTACTTGATGGTAACTAGTCAAGATCTTCTAATTCACCAATAATGTTGTCAAGTTCTTTTATAGTTTCTTCTTGAATACCCTCTTGGTGACAAGATACTACAACAACACTTGTATTTCTTAGCGATTCACCATTTTGTACTAGTGATTCGCTATTTTGTACTAGTGATTCACCGTGATTTTACAAGATAATATAATTTGGTGAGAGATTCGCTAAAAAAATTATATTTACATATTATATTATTAATAAAATTGCCTTCCATTTTTCCTATGTATCATGGGGATTCACCCCATTTATTATACATATAAATTTCGGGGCGTTCTTAAAATTTTCCTTGGAGTTGGCCTTCAATACAACTTATCATCCGCAGACAAATGGATAGACAAAGAGGGTCAATAGGATCTTGGAGGACATATTGAGGATGTATGTGATGCATTAACAACAGAAGTGGGAAGAGTATCTTCCACTAGTTGAGTTTGCATATAACAATGGGTATCAGGAGTCACTGAGGATGAGTTAATTTGAGGCACTCTATGGGAGGAGTTGTAATACTCTGATCAGTTGGAGTTATCCAGTGAACAAGATATTGATAGGACCAACCATGTTGGCAGAGATGGAATAAGAAATGAAGGTAATCAAGAAGAATCCTAAGGTAGCTTAGAACAAGAAGAAAATTTATCCATATAAGCACAGGTTGTTTAAGGAGTTTCAGGTTGGGGAACATGTGCACTTGCGCATCAAGCCAAATAAGATCTCCTTGAGGATTGGGTGATTTGCAAAGCTGACACCTTGGTATTGCGGGCCTTTCGAGATTCTTGAGAGGATTGGATAAGTAGCCTATCAACATGCATTGCCTCCAATAGTGAAATTCCATGTTTCATTTCTTCAAGGATATGTGAAAGATGTTGATCATGTTACTGATTGGTCTATATTTTAGGTGAAAGCAGAAGGAGAATTTCAGCTGAAGCCTCAATGCATTTTATAGAGAAACATGCTCATGCTCCAGAACCGAGCATTCAAGTAGGTTAAATTGTAGTGGAAGCACTTTGGGCCCGATGAAGCTACATAGGAGATGAATGATCAGATGCAGGTCATGTATCCTTCATAGTTTTCTGGTTGAGGCAAAGTAGTTTTGGTATATGTACATATTTATATATGGTTATCATTGTCAATACCAAAACTAGCTGTGTTATAAAGCCCCAATAAGCATTATGGGTGTCATGTTGTTATGTTTATCATGTTGGTTTGATGGGTAGTAAGTTTTTCTTTTCAACAGTCTTGTTGGTTTTAGGTTTCATTGAACACCAAGGATGGTGTTTCCCTAAGGGGGAGGGGTATGTAACAACCCAGGGTTAAAAATCCATGTAATAAAGTTAATAAAGGAAAAACAATAACCAAGGTCATGGGACATGTATTCCAAGCTGAATTTTGGGAAAAAGACATAGTGACAGGGATCACTTGTGATTTATTAAAGGCTATCGAAATTGGCAAAGGTAATGGAAAAGGCTTTGGAAAAACATGAGGCATCAATTGGCATTTTATTTATGAAAATAATAGAAAATAGGAGAAAAGGAAGATGAAAGTTCATAGATTGCATGAGAGGAGGAAAATGAAGGAAATAATGGAAAATGAAGAAAATAGAGGCATCAATGATAAAAAGGCTTTTAAAGATTAGTTCATGGCTTTTTGTCTATTCAACCTTTGTCATTTTTAGCTTGGAGCTCTCTCTTCTATTCTCTCTCTCTCATACTCTTAGATAGAAAGTCTTCTTGGAGCATCGCTGGAGGAGTGTGGAATACTTGGGATTTGGAACAAGGAGGTAAAGGAAAAGAAGTAAAGCATAAGAGGACAATGAGATCAACAACTACAATGGGTTTTTCTTGCAGGTCTCAAATTGCATGTATGATTTCCTTGCTAGTTTTGGCATGCATGGAACATGCATGTGGTTTATTGGTTATGATCTATCATTGACATGCAAGATTTCTTGGATTGGAAGTGGTTTTGCATAGCCTTTCCATTTCCCGGATATCCATGGTGTTGTGGGTTTTATCTTGGTTTTTGGGTTGGTGTTCATGTTCCTTTGGTTGTTGGTTGAGTTACTAGTTCTTGGACCCTTGATTAGACAAATGCTCTGGAAGCCCTATAATAACTTGGGTTGAGTAACTAGTTCTAGAAATATTGGTTGGACAAATGTTCTGAAGCCATCGGTGGGTTGAGTTACTAAACCTGGAAGATTTGGTTGGATGAACAATCTGGAGCTTGGAAACAACTGTGGATTGATTTACTAGTCCTAGAAGCTTTGGTTGGAAAAAATGCTCTGGAGCCCTGGACAACTTGGATAGAGACCGATCTAGTGATGGTTAGTGATGTTCGACCATGAGGTGGAATCACTGGTTGAGGGTTGAGGTGGTTTGGCCTCTTGAAGCCCTGGTTCATTTTTCTTGGTTTATTCCATGAGATCCCATATTCATGCTTGGAATATGACACGGGGGTGAATGGCTGAAAGAGAGATTTGGTTCAGCCTAATCTATGGTTAGGTGGTATGTGGAAGTCCCTGACTTGGTTAGATTTTCATATGTTAATAATAGCTCCTTCCTCTTAGGTTTTGTGTGTAAATGTACTTGTTATTATATGGCTTTGATGGTTTTTCTATTGTTGTTATTTATTTGGTTATATGCTGGTTATAAGTATGGTTTTATGATAATATTGAGTTATGGCTCTCATCATGTGTTGGTTAGTAGATGAAATGTTGATGAGTGAATGACCTAATAGATGATAATGCAACTAACATGAGAGGGCATCAATCCTCCTTGACGATTCTCAAATAACTATGAGATCCCTATGTTTAGATATGTTGTTATGACCTATAGATTACATGTTTATGACATGTTTGACGAAATGTCTGTCATGGTTAGGATGAGTGAGTCTAGGTCCTTGTTCAAGTTTTTCATTAGAGGCACTATCTTATTGTTAATTATAATCTTTGAGAGTTTCATCAAGTTCTAGGTAGAGGACTGAGTCCTAGCCCTGAAAACGTTGCTCAGAATTTGGGGTCACTGGCACAAAATTGCCTGAAAAAGGCCATAGTCGCATGAATTCCTTATTGTGGGAGAGAATAGAGGGTTACAACCACTTGGAGGGATTGTTATGGGAGTGAATGGGGGTCCAGTTTAGTCAAAAGGAAAGTTAAATCAGAGGTTGGGCACCTGGAGTGGTTGGTTAGCCTCTGGTGGTCCTGTAGCTCCCGAGGAAGGTCAATTTGGTTTTGGTTTGTCGCTTCCACTTCCTTAACTATACTTGGGGAGTCGAATCATATCATAGTAACTCTTTGTCACATGTTTACCTTGGTGGACCGGTTAGCTTGGGTAAATGTAGGAGGAGGGTATTACAATATATCTTCCTTTCCTTTTAAGCAATAGATGGAAGTCCTAGGTTTTATGCTTTCAGAATATTCATGAATTCTAAAAATTTTCTTCATGCCCAAAAACCAAGCTTCTTCCTCTTTTGATTTCTTCATGTCCCCATCAAATATGGGTGGCTTGGCTTTCTTGAATTTACCAGGCATGTAATCCTTTTCCTTGCTTCCTAAATGATTGTGATGGTCATGACAAGAGTAATGGTGGAGCCTCTTGGTAGCAGAACTAGATGGTCTACCAAAATGATGCACATGTGTGCTAGTTTATCCTCTTGAGGTGTTGAATGGTGAATCTCCCTTCACATTATCCTCAATTTAAAGCCTATCTTTCTTCTTGGACCTACTACCATTTGCCCCATTTTTATTTTCCTCTGACTCATTAGGACTCTTCTTGTCTCTATGAATATCCCTCATCTCAGGTTGTCTCTACCTTTGCAAATCTACGAAACTTTGGAGAATGAATGCATGATATCAACTTGTCCCCCTTGAACTCTTACCAACCTTTCATTATTATTTTTTTAATATTCTTAATTCAGCCCTTAGGCTTCTCGGAGTATATAACCAATCTAGAGAGTGATTCCCTCCCCTTGGTTAACTGATCTCTCTTCTTCATTAGTCTTGACCTCATCACTTCCATTGTATAACTGATCTGAGCTGTACTACACCATTCTAGTCCTCATCTCTGCTTTGCCTCTATCTTATGGTGCTTGTGATGTTCTTCCAATCACACACACTATTAGATTTTCCATGTGATAAACAAAGAAACATAATAATGATCATGAACCTTGCATTCATGGAGCTGTCAGATGTTTTTGCTATGACAAAATCACCATATTAATATACCCATGATACTCAAAATTTTATCATATTTTCAAGAAAAATCAATTATTAGTGCATAATTATAAATTAAAAAACAAAATTATGCCCATGTTCCCACACTTACAAAGTCACTGTAATGGTCCATCTACAAAAAACAATCGAATTTAGTGCATGATTATAGAAAAACAACAAATCATTAATTGTAATGCATAGGTATGCAAAATTCACAAATTATCACAATTGTTAATTGCTTTATGGCAATGGAAAATGTCACTATTTGGTTTTCCTCCAAGTTAAATAAGGTACAGGGTTAATTCCACCTATTAAGCCTACAATTAAATATTATACCAACTTTTAACACCTAAACAATTTTTTTTAACTAATTTCTAAAAATTATTTACCTGCCCATGATAGAGCCCATCTAGTCCAAGTTCTAAACTTGGATGCTTTGATACCACCTGTAACTACCACACCCAACTTACCCTATGGGGTTGGTTGCTATGGATAATACAACTCCTCTTATGTTGTTAGAGAAATAGGATTAGCTATTTTCTTTTTGTTATTATTATTATTATTCATATTTCTTATTAGATATATAGATACATCCCGTCGTAAATACCCTGGCAGGTCCCTTTGTTCACAACCAAATCCAACAACCATAAATTGAGTGGGGATAACTATGGATGAGGTTGGATTACACTGGGTCAACATAACCAATGGTTACTGGGTAGGTACCCTGATGTAATCATGGTTCTAGCCCCGGGTTCTGCCTCCATCAGACAATCCACGGTAGTTCCACTCATTCGATCGTTGGCATTATTTGCGCCAAACCATTTACCTCCACTTTGATGTCATCGAGGAAGGTTTTCACAACACCAAATGTATCATCCGATCACTAAATGGGATCTCAACCGTCCATTTGGGGTGAGGCCCCAGACCTTTAATCCTTGTTCAGGCCTCTCTAGTTGTGGGCCTCCACATCATCCCGATGATTTTATCTTGACACTCTCATTAAAATCTACTCTTTAACTAATCAGATGAGACACTCTGGTACACGTCACCCTGAAACCTTGGTCCCAACACTTTCCCTCATTGCACTCCCTTATACCTTTGGGTGGGGACCACTAGGACATGTCATCTCAATGATTTTATCTCGGAGCTCTCATTAAGCTCATGTCTTTAACTAGCCGGGCAAGACCCTCTCAGAAACACCATCCTGAAACCTTGGTCCCAACACTTTCTTTCATTGCAATCCCTTACACCTTCGGGTAGGGACCATAGGGACACATGGAGACTTTTATGAGGGCCGCACTCCCAACCAATGGGATGTCCCTATGCTTCCGATTTGGAGGCATAGTTGGCCTGGTGCCCTGTCATCTTGACGCCCTTTCCTCATGCATCCTCCTGAATGATCATGGAATTAGCTTTCTAAGCCAACTTATTAAGTGGCCCTCCTCTCATCCAATGTCATAACCGTTGGGCCAATGTGGCTTCCATCGCATCTCAACTAATGTTATCCCTTCCATTCCCCTTTGATATGCAAATTAAACTTCCGAGATAGAGACTCCGACCATGTCACCCTTCCTTTGGCCAATAGCGATAAGAAAGGAGTATCGATAGCTAATATATGGCTTCCATGTCTAGGTTTTCCAATATGACTTGTCTTATAGAATTATCTAAATAAAATTATAAACTATGGCCCACCTGATCTTGTCGTAACATGCTCTGATCATAACTTAACCCTTTTAACATGGATTCATCCATGACTTGGTTGTGATGGTTCTGTGACTGACTGGACCTATGCCAATGTTCCACCATGGCCATCATGGCCTGCTAAGAACCCATTGATGCTATCTTCTTGAGCTTGTGACTAAGTCACTCCAAAAAGCTTCTAGCCCCTTGGTACTCCCCATTATTGGACAAGGAATTCAACACATGGCAGTGTTGGAAATTTTTTTCCCATCCCCTGCTTTGGACAAGAAATGAATTACTGAGGGACTACCGCCTCTCCTGCCACATGTCAAAGAACCCCCAATGATTCCTGGCAGCCCTATAGATTGCAGTGCCTTCACTAGCTACCCTATGGAGCTTTTTCAAGACCTCCACGACTGTTAAAAATGGAAGGTTGGAGTAGCCTTTGCTGCTGAATCAAGGGTTATTATGGTTAAGAGAGAAAATTATCCTCAACATTATCATAATGCCTTGTAAACTGTGAAAGGCTTATAGCCAACATATGTATACAAACCCTGTCAACTAAGCGTCTCCATTATAACCATTATTCATAAATACAAGAGATTCTTGTGTTGAATACTATCATGGCTTGGTTCAGATTCTTATGGACCCTTTTTAATGCCTTCAAGGCTTTACTGTGTATGTTTTAATTCTGTCATATCAAAGATATATTCATATATTCCATAAACACACCATTTCAACTAGAAATGCAACATGATCCTGATTATTATGTAAAGGCATCACAAATGATACCATTCAAAATCATAAGAAAAAAATGTAGCAATAAATCTTTTTATGTAACACCAGTTCGAGTTAGAAATGCAACATTTATGTTCATTACAGATATAAACACAAATTCAATCCTATAAATGCAATAAATATTCAATGGCATTTCAAATACACAAGGATACTTATCTTGCAAGATTTGGGCAACTGAGTATGGACAAAGGACTCTCCAGCCAACTGTAGACAACTGCTACCAATACCAGTTGTGGTTGTCACCCTTGAGCCAGATTCCAAAGACTGAGGGGATTGCTTTAGGGATCAAAACATAAACTTTCGGCTAAAATAGGGACTCTAGAGGATCTCCTTCCTCCACCCACCAACCCATCAATAGTCAAGTAAAAACATAGGGAATCCAGAGGCTAGCTGCCTCCACCTGAAAAATGCCAAGGGAATCCAGAGTGTAAATCTCCACCCTTTAAAAAAAACATAGTGGTTCCACCCACTTAGGGGAATCCAAAACCCACTGTAAATCCAACATTAAGAAGGTTTTAGAGATTCTCCCTCTAGGAATCCAAGGACACAATCCTCCACCCACACCACTAAGGGAATCTAGGGAATATTACTTACAAAAATATAGTAGAAAATAGTAAAATTTATTTTATAAGCATTATATCTTCCTTGGCACTTATCTTCCTAACATTCACATTACATACATCATTAGAACATGGGCAAAGTAAGAGCTTTGAACAAAAGATACCCAACAAGAACAACCTCATCCTTTATTTCAGAGCATCGATTAAAACTCTTGGCCTCATGATTGACATGAAAGAAATAGGCTTAGTTACATTAATATGTTCATATATTTATTAACTTTTATCAATTTGTTTAATAAGATTACAAGATTTTGTGAAAATTGGTAATCCCCGTAAAATCAACGAGTTCTTAGTATGAGCAAATTTCATGGGCAACATGGTACCTATGTCAAGAACCTTGAAATAAGACAAACATACAAATTTTGAAGCCAATGAAATACTAACAAATTATTTATTTAAGTTAAAGAAAAAAAAACTTTAATTATTTACAAAGTTAAACCTTATAACTTGTTATATTCCATGTAAAGCTTATAACTGGTTATTTATAAGTTAAACCTTATAACTTGTTAATTATTTATTTAAGTTAAAGGAAAAAAATACTTTAATTATTTATAAAGTTAAACCTTATAACTTATAACTTGTTATATTCAATGTAAAACTAATAATAATTAATGGATAAATCTATTACTAAAATCTTACCTAAGCACAAATTAATAACTACCTTTCAATGTAGTACAATCACATACGATAAGGTGCATGACTCATTTTAAAAAAGAATAACATCCTATTCTTCCTACTAAATTCATTTAAATAAAGTTACACCTCGAGTTTATCTATATATATGAATAGACCCATAAAACATCATACACATTTTAATAAATACATGTATGGCAGTGTATTGCAATTTTTTAATTAGTTTTATTTGCCAATATTTTTTAATTTGTTTGTTACTCTTACCTATATTATAAAAAACATTGATTTTAATGTTATTTATTTGTAAATTATTGTTGTTATAATGAATGTTTAGATATAAATTATTGTTTTTATAATGAATGTTTACATCTAATAAGTGTGTAGATTTAATATAACAGTAATGGTGTAGATTTAATATAACCGTTTGCATTATTAAGATTTATTAAATACTATTTAATAAACTATTGGAAAATTATGTTTAGTTTATTGAAGTTAGTGACCTATATAATAATAGGTGCATTAATTTACATAAAGTAGTCTAAATATGGAAATTTTTATGTGTATCATAAAAATACAAAATATATAACCATTAAAGAAGGAAAGAAATTACAATGGATGATCTTCAACAATAAAGTCTACTACAACATCACCATTATAGGGATATAAGTGGTTATAAAGCATGGTGTTGATACAAATTTTATTTCCACTGCATCATCGCCATTACAGGGATATAAGTGGTTATAAAGCATGATGTTGATACAAATTTTATTTTTAGAGATTTTCAATTGGTTATTTAGCATATTACATGGGTTTGTAATAACAAAATTATAAATATAATACCATTGTGTCATAAGGATAGATCTTTTACTATAAATTATTATAATTTAGAATATATTATTATTTGATCAAATCTCAAATGATATGTTTTTTTATAATCAATATTAATCATTTGATGAAAGCTGAAATTTCTAATAAAAATTAATGAACCTAAATTTTATTAATGAACCTAAATTATATAATTTTTAAAAAAACCGTTGTATAATATATACTACACTAATTATTGTTTGTACTAATATATTTTTTCATTTATTACATATCATCTTTTTTATAAAAACATATAGTATACTTTTCATAATCATTTCTAATTTTTTGTTGTTTGTATTAATATATTTTTTATTTAATTACATATCCATCTTTTTTATAAAAACATACATATAACTTTTCATAATCAACTTTCTATATTTTTGAAATTATATAGTAAAACCTGTAATATAGATCGTCAAATTGTTTATAAACACATTTATATTCTCTCTAACTGTTTATAAATAAACACCGTTATATTCTCTCTTTTTAGAGATGAAATTGTAATATTTTCTTACCATTATTTGATTCCATCCCATCCAATTTAATTGTTAAAATATAATTTAATATTTTATGATGGGCACATACTTATAGTTATATATCATATATTGTTGTTTGAATATTTAGTTACACAATAACTAACTTATCTCGTAATAATATTAATATAATTTATTTATATATATAATTAGTTATGGCGAATCTTATAATGAAAAGAAATGATTATAATTATATAATAATAATAATAATAATAATAATAATAATATTTTTTTTAAGGTCATTTCTGCGCATCAATTTGAATGTTAAGTTTATGAAAGCATATATACTCTACCCCCTCTGGTTTTTTTTAAGGTCATCTCTACGCATCAATTTGAATGCTAAGTCTATGAAAGCATACATACTCTACCTCCTCTGGTTTTTTTTTAAAGTCATCTCTGCGCATCAATTTGAATGCTAAGTCTATGAAAGCATACATACTCTACCCCCTCTGATTTTTTTTTAAGGTCATCTCTGTGCATCAATTTGAATGCTAAGTCTATGAAAGCATACATACTCTACCCCCTCTGGTTTTTTTTAAGGTCATCTTTGTGCATCAATTTGAATGCTAAGTCTATGAATGCATACATACTCTACCCCCTCTGGTTTTTTTTTTAAGGTCACCGTTGCGCATCGATTTGAATGCTAAGTCTATGAAGGCATACATACTCTACCCCCCTTTGGTTTTGAACCTGTGACTTCTTAGGAGGAAACACATGCTCTTAACCATTAGGCCCACTCAAGCTGTATAAGAGGAAGGAAAAGATATGATTATGATTACAATAGGATATCTATATATATGCGGGGATAGAATACAATATAATTATAGTTTGTCTTTTTTGTATTATAAAAATAGTATAATAATTATTTATTAATTATTATTATTTTTTAATTTGTTGTAAAAATTTATGTTGAATTGGTTCAAGAAAAAATGAAAATTTTTAATATAAGAAATTTTTTGGAAATCAAGATTTTATTATTATTGTAATATGAGGAAACATTAAATCATTTTAATGTCATTATCTATCAAGGTAATTTCTATCTTAGCTCAGGCCAAAGTAGTTCATTTGGTGTTGGTAAAGCATGTAAATGTGTCACGCAAAACATTATCATTGTGGACTTTGGTTTGATCCCCAAATTAACCTATGTTTACATTAGGAACAAGTATGATATGCCTAATGGTTATAGTAATAGTGGACGTAACAAGCATGATACACCTAATGGTTATAGTAGTAGTGAATGTAGTTGACCCTATATAAAGTGAGTACAAGACTGTCCTAATTGCCATTTCACTAATCACAAGAAAAGATACTATTTGTCTTATTAAATGATTTTTGTAATTTTTTAAAATTAAAACACAAATTATTTATTGCAAAATGTATTTCTTATATAGTCATAATGTATGGTCACATGTCTACTTGGAAATAATGGAGGTTGTTGTATTGTTTAGACTGTGTTTTTATTTAGGATTTAGATCATATTTCCTAGGAGGTTGTTTCATCACCCTAACTGAATGTACTGTTATAAAATACGTGTAATCTTATTTTTATTTGATTAATGAGGAATTGACAAGGCTATTGGGCAACCTCCAGGTGTAGCTCATCTCACTTGTGAGTGACAGATTCATTCATCAAATTTTACCTTCCTATTTTTAATTTGGTATCAGAGCTTCAGTCACTGAGTAAGTTTTTGAAGTGGTTGAGATTTGGTATTAGAGCTTCAGTCACTGAGTAAGTTTTTGAAGTGGTTGAGTCTGTTGTGGTTTTAATTGTTATTGGAAAAAGCTATTGCAAGAGCCTTGTCCAAACTTTGTTAGTCTGTTGCTCTGGTATGGAATTTCATGCAGTCAAAACGATCCATCGAAGCCTGTCTACTGTGAGTCACAACCTAGAATGTGGATTGTGCCCCTGATGTGCTGAGGGTGATCATAACAATAAGATTTGGAGATTTTGTGGAGGATGCATAAAGCCTATGTTGTTTTTGGACAATGTGCCTATGTGGAGCTAAGGATGTGTTCATCTGCAAGTGCTACGGTGAGCATGGAGCTGACCAGCCTGTGAAAAATTTGTGTGGCTTGTGTATGCTCTATGTGGGTGCTGTTGGAGAGCAAGGCTGCAAATCTGAGTGTTGTCTGATTATGGAGAAAGAATATTTGTGAAGCCACATTGATTGGAAGAGTTGTTTTCACATTCACTTGGAAAAGCATGTCATCTTTTACTTTTTGGAGTGTTGTTGCATGGATACAAACCCATTCGAATTTGGACTTGGTGTCATAAAAGAGATTTAAGAAGTTGAACAAGTTGAAGCCTGTGTGTGGCTCACCATGCTGGAGTAGTGTGTAAAGAACCGAGACCTGACTGTGCATGGTGGATCTTCGCTAACTTCATGGTACTAAACTTGATGAAAACAATGATATAATATACCCACCCTTGTCGAGTTGGGATTGCAACAATATTTCTTGGTGCACCGAAGTAAATGGGTTAGGAGAAACACACCACTCTAGTTGATTGCAAACCAATAATTTATTGTGACAACACATGGTTATGCTTGAGAAACAAGAGTTGTTCTTTTGAGAATCGTTGACTAGTAATATGCCTTCTTTGCATTGGAAAAGTGGCTTAGTTCTACGTTGAATTGTACAAAAGTGTTGTCAAAGAATGTGATAATTTCCTTGGAGATCGAAGTTAAAGTCAAAGGTTTCAGCACAAACTTGTAAGTGTCTTGGAGGATTATGCCCAACGCACTCAACATTAAGAGGCATCTTGGAGGTTTATGCCCAAACACACTCTAAATTAAGAGAAAGTTCATGTTAGGTTCCTATACCAATAGGTGTCATTTTTCATGATTGACATTGAAGAGCTATATTATGTTCATACCTTTGGCTGGTTGCTAAGGTGTTCCATATTCCCAAGAAAACAAAAAAAGTTAAAAAATGTAAAGAGGGTATGCCCTAAAAGAAAAATCAAAGGGCAAGAAAAATGAGATGGTCAAAAGAAAAAATGAAAGAAATGAACCCCAAACAAAGGACCAGGAAAGTGTGCAAGTCCAAAAAGCCACTACTATTCTATTTTTGCAATGATCTTATGGTATGCAACTACTGATTCATGCCACCATTGATGAACGACCAAATAGCTTAATCTTGGTCAGTTCATGTTTGAATTTACTCGTCTTAAGAGATAGAGAATGAAACCTGTCCAAACTGTTTAATCTTGATAGGTGAATAGCTAGGTAGAGAAGCAAAGGAGCTCAACTGCTAAATTTGAGCCCCTGGATGTTAAAAAGGTAGATTTAGATAGGATTCCAATGAATAGAAAAGAAGATTGAAAGGGTCTGCTAGTCCAAGTGCACCCATAGAAAAAGAAGAAAAAATGTTAGGGACAGTAGGCTGGGTAGGTAGTTTTGGTGTTGCACAAGCGTGCTTGTGGTTAATTTTGCTTCTCAAATATGTTCATCTAATTTTTATCATAAGTACCATGGCAGCGATTTTGGTTACAGATCAAGTGAGGCAAGTCTAACTTCCCCTCACCCTTTTCCTAAAATCACTTACTAACCTCCCCACAAAGATATTGAAATCTGCTCAGTACTCCTAAAAATCACTCCATTTCATGAAAAGGTTTAAGTAAAATAACATTTTGCTTAGTGCACAAAGCCATATTTCTTGTGTAAAACCTCTATTTTCTCCTTAAGCCTAAGTTTTAAACTCTATAACTTAGCTCTCTTTTGCAAAATATCCCTCATATTCACTCCTAACCTATACTATATAAATCCCTTATAAATTCCCCTTTTCCGTATTATATTAACATATAAAAAACCCCAAATATTTACTATCCTGCCCTCGGCTAAACTATAGTTGTATTTTGGTTTACAAAGGAATTATAGGTTCATCTGGAACCATATAATAACCCTCCCCGCACGTAAATATTAAAGGTTAATTAACATCTGGTTAATTAACTGTTAAACACCCCAATAGCCAATAAAAATCACCCCGATACATCTTAACCAATGTTTATTATATTGTCCCTGCGCCGTAGTCCTCCGCCAGCTTCGTCAAGCGTTGACCGTTGGATCTAGGCCTGCCCATCCAATGGCCCAGATCAATATTGCAACCCCTCCATCGCCTATACTTTACCGCCTGGGGAGCCGGTGGTATTACTGCCGTACCTGGGACACGCGACACCCTCCCGCAGTGCTCACTGCTCTCCCCACCAAAACCACCTCAGCCAAAAAGAAGTGCGGGCCAATACCGTTTACCGCCCCCCGCTGGCCCCCTCGATGATGTCATCACCACGTCACCCCACTACACGACAAAATATCACGTCATGCTGATGTCACCAACCAAAAAGTGCCAAAAAGCCCGCGAAGCCAATTTTTGTTAAAAAACCCATAAAATTGTCATTTTCTTTCATTTTCATTTGTTGTTTTCGCAAGATTGTTGCATGCAAATTAACGCCCAAGTAGCTACGTGAGCTCTAGTCACCACCCAACCCAACAAAGTCCAGCATTCTGCTCCTCACCTCATCGGTTGACCTGCAAATTACACTCGTGCGCTTCCAAAACAGAGGTATTTACCCTGTCTCACCTCCCGAACCTGTATTTTGGTTTTCCTCTGCAAATTATACATATAAAAGCCAAGTTTAAACTAAAGCAGTCCATAATTGTTATACCAACCCATCCAAAAACTGCTCTTCAGCCCCTTTTCCCACAGAAATTCAACCCCTAGTTTGAAAACACAAAGAATTAAATAATGGAAGCTCCGGTGGCCCTCAATGTCGCTCCCCTCAATGCACCTCACAAGGAGTTGGAGTGGTTGCCCCTGGCTGATAGAGATTTTCAAATTCAAGACTTAATTGGTGACAAAAACCACCTTCAGGCATTTTGTGAAATTAGGAACAGTCACCGAGGTAACTCTGATCTCTATGGTATATGGGAATCCAACCTGCCTATGTACTACCTCCCCTCAGTCAATGTATTCCCTGATATTATCCACCTATGCTGTGCCAATTATGAACCTACTCAAAGAGTAGTTATGACTTCCACTGGAACTGTCCTCTTTTATATAACTCCTGAGTCCATCAATGAGATGCTACACTTCAAACCCACTCAGCCTCTGGCTCCTCTTTCTATGGGATTCTAGCTTGAAGAGGGCCCTAAACTGCCCAGTTCAGAGATAACCCAGATTTCTCAAACATTTATGAGACCAGATTGCTAGCCCAAAGAGCCACCTCCCTATGTCCATGTCTGGTTCAATGAAGTTGGAAAATTTATTATTGATATGATATCCTATATCCTGGGATTTAAGACAAGTGAGTATGTTGATGAGACCACATTAGTTTTGCTATCCATATTTACTCCAAGACAGCCCCCCGCTGTCAAATATGACTATGCTACATTCATTGCCAACAAGATACATGACCAATTCTTGGGTCTAGACAGAGAAGGAGTCTTCAAGGACTCATCCTATATATATCATCTATTCCTATACTATCAAACAGACAGTTTTCAGTTTCCTATCAGAAAATTGGATTCCAAAGGAGAGAGAAGGTCTGTGATATTTTGGACCTCAGTCTTCCACCATGTTTCTCACTCTCCTTACACCTACTGTGAATTCATTGACCTATTTATATATCCGGTTTCCTCTCTACTGATGAGAACTCCTCCTAGACTCTCTGTTGATATGCAAAAGATTTTACAACTCTCCAAAAACTACAGAATAGGTGACTGGTACTTTTACCAGAATCACACCGAGATCAGAATATATGGCTGTGAGCTGTGCCCTTATAAGCTTCCCAAATATGTGTCTATGCGTTTGTTTGCATTGGAGTATTTCAGGCAAATTCTCAATGCAGATTTAACTCACTTTCATAGTGCGAAGAAAAAGGCCCAGCTAAGAATAAAAAACTAGTTAGGCCCCTTCATTATTAATAAGAAGGAAGCCTGGGCAGATGTTGATAAAATATTGGGAGAACTCAAATTAAAGAAGAGCTTTTGGTGGGTACCCTATGACCCAAATGATTTTATAAGTGATAGGAGAGTAAAATACAGGCTATCAGCCTATAAACATTCTAAGCTCCCTGAAATAGAGCAATTTGCTAATCAGGATGAGTGGGTAGAGGGTACATTGATAGAAGAACTTACTGAGCAAGAGAAAATGGAAAAAGTAATGAAATATCTAGAAAAGACTCTTGACCTGGACTCTTTTGGACATGTATTTTTCAAGCTGCCCCAGCAAACTGGAGTGGGTACATACTCTGCTGGAACTTCACAACAACCTCTACAAGAAACCAGTGCACCAGGTACAGGGTCATCTAAGGGCAAGGAAGTAGCAGGCATAGAACAACAAGCAATGACAGATCAGTCAGCAACAGCAAAGGAATAGGACCAAGGGCAAACTCCCCATGCCCAGACCAAAGCACTAGAGATACCAGCTTTTCATACTCCTCTAAATGAGGAAAAAGGCAAGAAAAGGGACAGGGAAGAAGGTACACCTATGAGTGGACCAACAGAGCAACCAATGGAAAAAAGGCAAAGACTTAATCCTCTATCTGAAGAGGAAATAATTGAAGAAACAATAGAAAGTCTAGGAGGTGAGAGGGCAACCAACCCACAAACATCCCTGGTGATAGAAACATCCACCAGCTCTCGCAAGCAAGACATAGAAAGGTAGCATAGTGTGGAAGTCTCATCCATAAGGCCGCAAATCAAGGAAGGGTCTGATATCAAAAGAACATTCACGGATATAAAGGCCCAGAATGACCCATTGAGGCTGCAACTTTACAATCAATTTCTCAAAATGACCCCCACCAACCAGCAAAGGCTAATGGCTGCATATGACATTAAAGATTTTGAGCCACTTTAAGCCTAAAGTGCATCAGCCACAATCAACAGCTGACTATATTAGAGCAAATCTAGAGGTCCTTGCCAAAGACATTCATCCAATGGACCAGATTGAGTTGCACAAACAAACTGGAGAGATGGTCTACTCCATATTGGCAGATAAGGCAATGTTGGCCCATAAATTACAAAACTCATTGAACAACACCTCTCCCCAACTAGATCTGGAGAAGGCATCTTCTTTAGCCAAGGACAACAGGATAAAGTCCTTGGAAGATATTATTATCGAGCTGGGACATGATCCCAAGGATGCCAAGGGAATAAAAGCATTGATTAAGAAGAAGGAAGAGGACATTGCTGCCCTTAGGAAACAATTAAAGCTGCCCTCTACTATGCATCTACAAACCACAACAGTTGTGCAGCAAAAAGCAGAGGAGGACATGATGGACCTGCTTATGAGGATGAATAAAAGATTAAGTGAGACAGAGCAAGCATTGGAGAAATTATTACAAGAAAATCAGGGAGAGTCGACCTCCCAGCCACCTGAAATAGCTCCAACAGTCACAATTACTCCTCCTACAGTTACAACAGCAGTGCCTCCTACTGTCCCGACATCAACAGCAGAAATCACCATAGGTGCATCAGCAATAGCAACTACAACAGCAACAGGTAGCAGTACAACCATGACCACAGAGCAATTAATAAAGGCAATGGAGGAATTAAAACTACAATTGTCAGAATTTAAAGAGACCAAAGAAAATTGGCAAAGTTAGAAATAAGTTATGACAAATCCAAAATGATTGTGGCAGAAAAGACAAGAGAGGTGAAAGCATTAGAGAACAAGGTAAAAGTATTGGAAAAGGACCTCTCTTTAGATAAGCCTCTGGGAGAAATGAAAGGCATTTTGTGGACTAACATCAATCAATCCATTTGTAATGTATGGAGATCTATTCAGACTATTCATGAGTAGATTGACTTAATAGCAGTAGCCCAGGTGGAAATTCAAAAGGCCAGAACTTTATTAGGACATATGCCCGAACATGCCAATAGGTTAATCCATTTTTTGAACACCAAGACCAGTGAAGAACTAGAAGCATTGGACATCAGAGACAGAATAGGCACCATTCTAACAATCAAAAGAGTTCTGACCATGAGAACCTTGATGCAGAATTTGAAAAGGAGGTGCCAGGACATGCAAGTGGAGATAGATTCTTTTATAGAAAAATTTGCAGTTTTGCATGAAAGGGGCTCCAAGTCTGTTGGGGAGTAATCAATGCCTGTTGAGACAAGTTGAGTACACACACAAGCTGAACAAACATGCTGTTGATCAAATAAATTCTTCATCAAGTACTCTAGCAGAGAAGGCCCTTCCATCTGGCCAAACCCTCTACAACAACTTGGAAAATTTATTTTATATTGAACATGAAGTGAAGCATCTTTTTATAGTCCAGCCTAACTTCTACAGGTACACAGACGCTGATGAGACTTTGAGAAAGCTGCAAAGACATAAGATACCAGAGGAGCACTGGTGGCAGAGCATGTTGGAAATTCTATGAATGTATTTCTGGTATCTTTTATAATCCTGGGTAAATCAAAAGCCTTGGTTCCATATGCCATAAAGTGGAGAGGAGGAATGGATGAGAATCACGCGGGGCAACAGTGTATCAAATCAGGATTAAATACACATGAGAAAGCTGAGGCAGCAACGCGGAATGTCAATGGAAACAGCCCCCAGCCGACTCATCGAGCTTACAGTCAACACATCTCACCAACTGAGCAGCTAGCACAACAACATTTATTTCTTCATTTATTTCTCCCTGTTTTCAAGATCATTTACTTCTCCTTTAAAAGTAGGTAGAATGAGTTATTACTAGATATGATCTCTTTGAGATATTTTGTGAACACTTTTGTATAAATACCTCCCTAAGCGAAGTATTCGGGGTTGGTGATACATTTCTTAGATTGCTTTGTAACTCTGAAAACTTTCTGAATACAAAAGCTGTTGGAATCAATTGTCGCTAGACTCTCTGGATGTGAAATTTGTGCTGAGGAACATGCTACAGAATTCTTGAACCATTTCATGGATCAATAAGTCTCTTCTAACTTGTGTTTTACTGTTTATGTCTTTACTATATCATATATGTTTCATGATCTGAATAACAGAGAAAAAGAATAACTCAGAATTTGCTTGTTTTCACTCTGTGTTTAGTCTATGTTATTATTAATGTTTTCTTCAGAATTAGCATAAACAAGAATTCTTAACTGCTCCCGTTTCCCCTAGGTCTTTCATATTGATTAAATGCTAATAACTTCTTAATTACTTCTTGGTCATAATCATTCACTTTCCCTCTGTCAACATGATGAAGGATTCTTAATTGCCCTTCACCCACTGACTCCATTCCATCTGATTCCAGCTTATAAATTGTTCCATGATTGATTACCTTGATCTGTAGTACCATCCTCAGTGAGAGAAGCCATATCCAACAGTTCATCCCCATAGACTCCATTAGCCCAATGGACTGAAATTCTCAAACTTACACTCCTATTTTATTGAATATCACCATCCAAAACTCAAAACCAAACCCTTGTACTTCATAAATAGCCTAAACATACTTAAAAAACAAAGCTAAATTATAAAAAGAGAGCCCTCTCTGGATACATATTGGCTAGAATCAGTGTCTAAAAGATTGGTTTGTGGTTACCTCGGCCGTATTCCCTTTTCTTACAACTTTTGGGGAACAACCTGAGCGATAACATCATTGGCGACTCCGTTGGGGAATTGAATAATTAATTGTTACTGCTGTTTATTCTTAAAGCTACAGATGGAGCCTGAAGTTAGCCAGGAAGCCTTTGAAACTACTTTTGCTATGCAATTATAGGAGTAAATAAAAGCTGCTTCAATTTATCTCCAGTCCAGTTTTAGGCTTTGAACAATTGTCTCAAATACTTGATCAGTCCCTTGTTTCCATAGCTATTCAGGAAAATTAAAACTCCCTCATTTTAAACTTCCTAGAAGGATACTACCAAAAGTTATATCCTTCAGATAGTTCAAGAAAAACCAAAAAATATATTCAGAAGCTGGCTCCAAAGAAGAAGATCCGTTACACTAGATCAAGTCCAAATCCCAATCCCCCACCTGTGTTTCAAAATCCTAATCTCATTCCCAAGAAACTTAGAAGCCAGCAGAGCCAAGAACATTCTGCTAGTTCACCCCTTGACATATATCAGCAGAACCTTACCCAATCTGAGCTTACTCTTGGAAAAACAACAATCCTTTCTGCCATTACTGTTGCCTCTCCTGGTTCGCCTTCAACACCTCAAACCATCTTTTCCACTCCCCCATTCATAGCACCTATTTCAACTGTTATCCCTGCCCTATCGGTTGTTACACTTATCCCTGCAAATATGGCAAACCGATATTCTCCCCTACAATTACCTGCAAATCCAGGGGCTATGCCTCAAGATTATCAAAGCAAAATCACTTATTTTGATGGTACTAACACTTACACAGCTCAACAACACACCAAGAAAATAATGGATTATTTTGAAAACTATGAGGTTGATGATGATGATGTAAGAATGAAAGTTTTTGTCCAAAGCTTAAGTGGAGATGTAAGAACCTGGTTTAGAGCACTCCCTGCAAACACTATCAATAATCCAGAGGCTCTTTATCAGACCTTCCTAAATAGATGGGAAAAGAAAAAAGACCCTCTTCGTATTTTAGCGGAATATGAAAACTTAAAGAGAGGTCCACAAGAAAGTGTGCAAGATTACTGCACTAGATTTAGTAACGTATACAATGCTATTCCTCAGAATCTAAGACCTCCACCAGACTTGGCCTTGATCAAATTCCTTGATGGATTTAACTCTGATATGGCATACCAGCTTAGGGAAAGAGCTCCTCGAAGCTTAGAAGACATGCAAAACATAGCTGTCAGTGTTGAGGCCAACTTAATTTCCAAACGAGGTTGAGCCAGAGCTGAAAGAAGGATACCCACCAAAGAAGAACCCTCTACTTTTGAACAAAAATTAGATGCTATCATTAAAGGAATGGACAGACTTGGGGATAGGGTAGAAACAATTGAAATAAAATCATCCTGGGATGGTCAACCAGGTGATGCTGGAAGAAATCCAAACTTTAGAAAAAACTAGAACCCTAACATGGCAAAGTCTGGGCCTGACTAAAACATTAGGCCCCCATTTCAAGAAAACTATGCTGAAGCTTCAACTTCTAGTGAGCCCATAGAAGACACCCAGATTAACTTAATGGGTTTCAATAATGAACAACAAATTTTCCTAACCCAAGAGGATCAAGAGGCTCACACTCTGGGTCAGTTCCAAATTCAATCAGGGGAATCATTTGATTTTAAGGAGGGATATGACACAACTGTCTATGAAGTTCACAAACAACATAATCTAAGAAGTAGGAGAATAGATGTCCCTGATGACAATAAATAGAAAGAAACAAAGCAACCCATCAAAGCTAAGATCAAGAACCCTCCTATACAAACTCCTCTTAAGGAAATTCCTAACTCAAACAATCCAACTATTGAGGATGTTTCTGATAATCAACAGCCAAATAAGCAGTCTTCAACTTCCATCCCTTCCAAAGAAATGGTGAGAGAACCTCCAGAAATTCACATAGAAACATCTTCAGCTCATGATAACATTCCTGTAAAAGAGGTAGATACTGAAAATGCAACAGACAAAGAAAACCTTGCTGCTCGAAATACGAAAATTCACATTGAAAAACCTTTCAACCTTGAGACCGAAATAGGCAAGTTAAAAATAGCCATTCCACTGTTAGAGTTGGCTAAGCATGATGTCTACAGAGAACAAATCAGCAGATCACTTCAAATTTCAAAAAACAGAGATGCAGTAAATGTCCTTGATGACCAACCAGAATTAATCTTTGGTCCTGAAGTAAACGGGAAATTGGTAGATGGAGGGGTTCCTCCTTTCTATGTAAGTCTGAACATTCATGATAAAATTCTTCACAATGCAATGTTTGATTCTGGTGCTTCTCATAATTTAATGCCCAAATCTGTAATGGAGAAGCTGGACCTAGATATCACCAGGCCATACAAAGACTTGTTCTCTTTTGATTCAAGCCAGGTTAGATGTCTAGGATTAATCAAAGACTTATGTGTGTCATTAGTTCAATACCCTACTAAAACAATTTTAATGGATGTGGTGGTCGCTGATATTCCACCCAAATATGGGATGCTATTGTCTAGGTCTTGGGGAGCGAAGCTGCAAGGATCATTGCAGCTGGACATGTCTTATGCAACTATCTCAGTTTTTGGGCAACCAAAGAAGTTATATAGAGAGACTTTGATGAAGTATGTAGTGAGCAGTCAAGAGAAACCTCAAAATTTTCCCATCTATTCCATGCATTTTGATATGGATTCCTTCATACTATACAATGATGAAATTTACCCCCCAACTGATGTCAAGGCTTTGCATTTACAACAGAAAAAATTCATAAATGAAAAATCTAGTGCTGAAATACAAGACATTTCTATAAACAATGATATATCAAACCACCAAGAAAAACCAACTGAGAATAAAGAAGTGTGTCTGCCCATAAAACAAATCATTTAGACTCCAAATCATGATTATAAACATGAAACCCTTTGGTATTTGGAATTTGATGGATCTGTCAACAAATTAGGAGCAGAGGCAGGAATCTGGGTGCATAATCTAGAAAATAACCATGCTCAAGGTCATGCATACAGGTTGAGTTTTAGATGCACCAATAACATGGCTGAATATGAAGCCCTCTTCCTAGGACTCAAAGTGATAAAAAGCTTAGGGGTAGTTAGGGTATCAATTTTGGGAGACTCTGATCTAGTTATTCAGCAAATGAAAGGAACTTTTCTCACAAATGATCTCAGGTTAAGATCTTATAGAGCTGCAACAATTGAAATACTCAATACCTTTTTAGAAACACAACTAGCTAAAATTCCAAGGAAACACAATTTGCATGCCCACAGTTTAGCAACGTTTGCTAGTACTTGTAAACTGCCATTTGAGCCTAATCATCATTTTACAGCTGAGATTAAACACCGACCAACTGTACTCGACAACGTAAAAAATTGGCAAGTGTTTGATAGTGACACTCAAATTAATAATTTCTTGACCATAAAAGAAGAATTTTCCAGCACTAATATAGACACACGCACTGTTTGTGAAGTTGAACAAATGGACAAAATTGAAACACACATTTAAGCTGAAACAACATCTCAAATACTACATCCAACAAAATTTACCACCAAAGAGTTGCAGGAGCTTAAAGAAATAGACTTTGATGAAGCTGTTGGAGGGGAATCTGAAGTCATTGATTTAAACGATAATTATTTACCCACAGGATTAACACCGCTGGAAGACAATTTTGATTCTAATGATATCTCAAGGAAGCCCAAAATGCAGCTTATAAATGCAGAAATCGAGGACTGTAACATAGGAACTGAACAAAGTCCTAAAATGATAAAACTGTCAAAAACTTTGCCTCCTGACCAAAATCTTAAATATGTTGAGTTGTTCAAAGAATTTCAGGACGTTTTTGCATGGAAGCATGAAGATCTCAAGTCCTATGATACTTCTGTGATTCAACATACAATACCTCTCAAAGAAAATCAAAAACCTTTCAAGCAAAAACTCAGAAGGGTCAATCCCGTACTCCTCTCTCTAATTGAAAAAGAAGTCAAAAGAATGTATGAGGCTGGAATAATTGCACCCATTAGATTTTCTGAATGGGTCTCTAACTCAGTGCCAACTAAGAAGAAAACAGGAGAGATCAGACTGTGTGTTGATTTGAGGAATCTGAATAAAGTCTCTTTAAAAGACCACTACCCCTTACCTAGATGGACCACATTTTACAAAGGGTAGTAGGGGCCTCTAGGATCTCACTGTTGGAAGGATTCTCAAGTTTTAACCAGATTCTAGTTCACCTTGATGATCAGGATAAGACTGCGTTTACAACACCTTGGGGAACTTTCAAATATGTCAAAGTGCCATTTGGACTCAAGAATGCAGGGGCAACCTTCCAACGTGCAATGGACATAGCTTTTGCTAAAGAAATTCATGATTTCCTAGTCATATACCTAGATGATCTCACTACATTTTCCAAATCAGACCAGGAACACTTAGATCATCCGAGACAAGTGTTTTTAATCTGCAGAAAATATGGTATATCACTAAATCCAAAGAAATCATTATTTGGCCTAGAAGAGGGAAAATTGTTAGGTCACATCATCTCAAAAGATGGAATTAGAATTGATCCAGATAGAATACAAGTTATTCTGCAAGTTCCTCACCCCAAAAATATCAAAGAACTTCAAGATTTCTTAGGGAAGATAAACTTTTTGAGGAGATTCATACCCAATCTGGCTGAATTAATCAGACTGCTAAATAACATGTTAAAAAAGGATTCCAAGGTCAAATGGACAGTAGTAGCTAAACAAGCCTTTGAAGAAATCAAAATGGCTTTGACCAAGACACCAATCCTTACCAGCCCAAAATTTGACAGAGACTTCATGATCTTTTCCGTTGCCTCTAAACATACTATTGCTGCTGTCTTGTTACAAAAAGATGATCAAGGACATGAAAAACCCATAGCCTTATTTAGCAAAGCACTGAGGGATGCACCTTTAAAATATCAAATCATGGAAAAACAGGCTTATGCCCTTGTAAAAGCTATTAAGGACTTCAGAGTTTATATCCTACTCTCTCATGTAATAGCTTACATGCCAAATACTGTTGTCAAAGATATCCTAACTCAGGAAGGAATTGAAGGCAAACGTGGCAAGTTGATAGCTAACATTTTGGAATATGACATTGAAATTAAGCCAACAAAGCTGATAAAAGGACAAGGATTAGCTAAACTTATGACGGAAACCAATTTTCAAGCCCTTGATATCAATGAACTGGATAATGATCAGGAGATGGCGACACCACAGATCAACCAAAGTTTTTTACATTCACCTTGGTATGCTGATATAATTTATGTATTGCTAAACTTGCAAGCTCCTCTAGGGTTATCCAGAACTAAGAAAAGATTTCTGAAAATGAAAGCTTCAAAATTTTGCATTTTAGATGATGCTTTGTTTTGGAAAAATTATGAAGGCATTTTACTAAATTGCTTAACAAAGGATGACACTGACAAAGTGTTGAAAGAACTGCATGCAGGGGACTGTGGTGGACATTTGTATTAGAAATCAACTACTGATAAAATTCTAAGGGCTGGATTTTATTGGCCCACCCTCTTTGCTGATGTAAAAAAGTTTGTAACTTCTTGCCATAAGTGTCAAATCTTTGAAGGCAAGAGGAAACTTCTGCCTCTACCTCTTAAACCCATATCCACTGAAAGACCATTTCAACAATGGGGTTTAGATTTTATTAGAGAAATTCACCCATCCTCCTCTGGCCAACATAAATGGATCCTGACTGCCACGTACTACTTCACCAAGTGGATAGAGGCCATCCCTTATAGGCAAGCCAATGATTCAGTAATCATGCAATTCTTAGAAACCAACATCCTGTCCAGATTTGGCTGTCTTGAAAAGATTATCACTGACAACAATGTTGCTTTCAAATCCAAGAGAATGATCAATTTCTGTCACAAGTACCACATTACCTTAGGTCACTCCACAACCTATTACCCTCAAGGTAATGGTTTAGCTGAGTCATCCAATAAAAGCCTGATCAATATCATTAAGAAAGTATTGGAAGAAAACAAGAAAAACTGGCATAAGAAGCTTATCAATGCACTATGGGCAGACATATTGACTACAAAGAGATCCATTGGAACAAGTCCCTATGAATTGGTTTATGGCATGGAGGTTGTTTTTCCTACATCTTTAGGAGTCCCGGTGATGAAGTTACGACAAGGAATGTAGGCAGAGCGTAATGACATTCAGAGAAGAATAAATCAGACTATTCATCTACAATAGACCAGAGAGGAAGTATATCAGAGATCTCAAGTGCTACATGAAAAGCTCAAGAAGATATTTGATAAAAGGACTAAGGCAGAGGATTTCTATATTGGAGACAAGGTTTTGAAATGGGACTCAAGGAGAGAAGACAAAGGAAAACATGGGAAGTTTGATTTCCTATGGAGGGGACCTTTCATCATCCAGGCTGTGCAAGGAAACAATACTTATTTTTTAAAGAGCCTGGATGGTGCAGAAGCAAAGGGAGGACCAGTTAATGGCAGGATGCTCAAGCACTATTTTGCTCCAATTGTCTGAGGTATTTTTGTCTTAAGCTGTACATACTTTATATTTAATAATGTCTAGGCTTGGATTGGACAACAAGTTTATTGAAGTTAAAGCCCGAAGTGAAGGCCCTAAGCTTCACAACTACAACTATTATAAGTATAATAAAGCAACCAACAGAAGCAGATTTCAGAGAAAAATAGAGGTGTAACTGTTTGGATCAGCTCATGAGACATGTGCATATTTTACATGGTCCTCTGTACAGTTTTTTAACTTACAACAAAGGTAAATTTCAGAATGCAGTAAGAATTATACATAAGGCCATCTAACCTACTGTTCTTGACTTTTCATCAAGAAAATCCATCCCCAAGTGGAGCCACTATTAGGTTCCTATACCAATAGGTGTCATTTTTCATGATTGACATTGAAGAGCTCTATTATGTTCATACCTTTGGCTGGTTGCTAAGGTGTTCCATATTCCCAAGAAAAAAGAAAAAGTTAAAAAATGTAAAGAGGGTATGCCCTGAAAGAAAAATCAAAGGGCAAGAAAAATGAGATGGTCAAATGAAAAAATGAAAGAAATGAACCCCAAACAAAGGACCAGGAAAGTGTGCAAGTCCAAAAAGCCACTACTATTCTATTTTTGCAATGATCTTATGGTATGCAACTGCTGATTCATGCCACCATTGATGAATGACCAAAGAGCTTAATCTTGGTCAGTTCATGTTTAAATTTACTCGTCTTAAGAGATATAGAATGAAACCTATCCAAACTGTTTAATCTTGACTGGTGAATAGCTAGGTAGAGAAGCAAAGGAGCTCAACTGCTAAATTTGAGCCCTTGGATGTTATAAAGGTAGATTTAGATAGGATTCCAATGAATAGAAAAGAAGATTGAAAGTGTCTACTGGTCCAAGTGCACCCATAGAAAAAGAAGAAAAAATGTTTGGGACAGTAGGCTGGGTAGGTAGTTTTGGTGTTGCACAAGCATGCTTATGGTTAATTTTGCTTCTCAAAGATGTTCATCTAATTGTCATCATAAGTACCATGGAAACTATTTTGGTTACAGATCAAGTGAGGCATGTCTAACTTCCCCTCACCCTTTTCCCAAAATCACTTACTAACCTCCCCACAAAGATAATGAGATCTGCTCAGTACTCCTAAAAATCACTCCATTTCATGAAAAGGTTTAAGTAAAATAACATTTTTCTTAGAGCACAAAGCCAAATTTCTTGTGTAAAACCTCTATTTTCTCCTTAAGCCTAAGTTTTAAACTCTCTAGCTTAGCACTCTTTTGCAACATATCCCTCATATTCACTCCTAACCTATACTATATAAATCCCTTATAAATTCCCCTTTCCCGTATTATATTAACATATAAAAAACCCCAAATATTTACTATCCCGCCCCCGGCTAAACTATAGCAGTATTTTGGTTTACAAAGGAATTATAGGTTCATCTGGAACCATATAATAACCCTCCCCACATGCAAATATTCAAGGTTAATTAACATCTGGTTAATTAACTATTAAACACCCCAACAGCCAATAAAAATCGCACCAATACATCTTAACCAATGTTTATTATATTGTCCCCAAGCCGTAGTCCTCTGCCAGCTCCATCAAGTGCTGACCGTCGGATCTGGGCCTGCCCATCCAACGCCCCAGATCAATATCGCAACCCCTCCATCGCTTGTACTTTACCGCCCAGGGAGCCGATGATATTACTGCTGTACCTGGGACACGCGACACCCTCCCGCAGTGCTCGCTGCCCTCCCCACCAAAACCACCTCAGCCCAAAAGCAGTGTGGGCCAATACCGTTTACCACCCCCTTGCTGGCCCCCTGATGATGTCATCACCACGTCACCTTGCTACATAATAAAATATCACGTCATGCTGACATCACCAACCAAAAAGCGCCAAAAATCCCGCGAAGCCAATTTTTGTTAAAAAACCTGTAAAATTGCCATTTTCTTTCATTTTCATTCATTGTTTTCGCAAGATTGTTGCATGCAAATTAATGTCCAAGTAGTTGCGCGAGCTCTAGTCACCACCCAACCCAACAAAGTCTAGCATTCTCCTCCTCGCCTCGTCGGTCGACCTACAAATTACACTCGTGTGCTTCCAAAACAGAGGTATTTACCCTGTCTCACCTCCCGAACCTGTATTTTGGTTTTCCTCTGCAAATTATAAGTATAAAAGCCAAGTTTAAACTAAAGCAGTCCATAATTGTTATACCAACCCATCCAAAAACTGCTCTATTGCCCCTTTTCCCATAGAAATTAAACCCCCAGTTTGAAAACACAGAGAATTAAACAATGGAAGCTCCAGTGGCCCTCATTGTCGCTCCCCTCAATGCACCTCAAAAGGAGTTGGAGTGGTTGCCCCTGGCTGATAGAGATTTTCAAATTCAAGACTTAATTGGTGACAAAAACCACCTTCAGGCATTTTGTGAAATTAGGAACAGTCACCGAGGTAACTCTGATCTCTATGGTATATGGGAATCCAACCTGCCTATGTACTACCTCCCATCAGTCAATGTATTCCCTGATATTATCCACCTATGCTGTGCCAATTATGAACCTACTCAAAGAGTAGTTATGAATCCCACTGGAACTATCCTCTTTTATATAACTCCTGAGTCCATTAATGAGATGTTACACTTCAAATCCACTCAGCCTCTGGCTCCTCTTTCTATGGGATTCTTGCTTGAAGAGGGCCCCAAACTGCCCAGTTCAGAGATAACCCGGATTGCTCAAACATTTATGAGACCATATTGCTAGCCTAAAGAGCCACCTCCCTATGTCCATGTCTGGTTCAATGAAATTGGAAAATTTATTATTGATATGATATCCTATATCCTGGGATTTAAGACAAGTGAGTATGTTGATGAGACCACATTAGTTTTGCTGTCCATATTTACTCTAGGATAGCCCCCTGCTGTCAAATATGACTATCCTACATTCATTTCCAACAAGATACATGACCAATTATTGGGTCTAGATAGAGAATGAGCCTTCAAGTACTCATCCTATATATATCATCTATTCCTATACTATCAAATAGACAGTTTTCAGTTTCTTATCAGAAAATTGGATTCCAAAGGAGAGAGAAGGTCTGTGATATTTTGGACCTCAATCTTCCACCATGTTTCTGACTCTCCTTACACCTACTGTGAATTCATTGACCTATTTATATATCCGGTCTCCTCTCTACTGATGAGAACTCCTCCTCCTAGACTCTCTGGTGATATGCAGAAGATTTTACAGCTCTCCAAAAACTACAGAATAGGTGACTGGTACTTTTACTAGAATCACACCGAGATCAGAATATATGGTTGTGAGTTGTACCCTTATAAGCTGCGCAAATATGTGCCTATGAGACTATTTGCACTGGAGTATTTCAGGCAAATTCTCAATGTAGATTTAACTCACTTTCACAGTGCGAAGAAAAAGGCCTAGCCAAGAATAAAAAACCAGTTAGGCCCCTTCATTATTAATAAGAAGGAAGCCTGGGCAGATGCTGATAAAATATTGGGAGAAGAACTCAAATTAAAGAAGAGCTTTTGATGGGTAACCTATGACCCAAATGATTTTATAAGTGATAGGAGAGTAAAATACAGGCTATCATCCTGTAAACATTCTAGGCTCCCTAAAATAGAGCAATTTGCTAATCAGGATGAGTGGGTAGAGGGTACATTGATAGAAGAACTTATTGAGCAAGAGAAAATGGAAAAAGCCATGAAAGATCTAGAAAATACTCTTGACCTGGACTCTTTTGGACATGTATTTTTCAAGCTGCCCCAAAAAACTGGAGTGGGTACATACTCTGTTGGAACTTCACAACAACCTCTACAGGAAACCAATGCACCAGGTATAGGGTCATCCAAGGGCAAGGAAGTAGCAGGCACAGAACAACAGGCAATGACAGATCAGCCAATAGCAGCAAAGGAACAGGACCAAGGGCAAACTCCCCATGCCCAGACCAAAGCACCAGAGATACCAGCTTTACATACTCCTCTAAATGAGGAAAAAAGCAAACAGAGAAGAAGGTACACCTATGAGTGTACCAGCAGAGCAACCAGGGGAAAAAAGGCAAAGACTTAATCCTCTATCTGAAGAGGAAATAATTGAAGAAACAATAGAAAATCTAGGAGGTGAGAGGGCAACCAGTCCACAGACATACTCGGTGATAGAAACATCCACCAGCTCTCGCAGGCAAGACATAGAAAGGTAGCATAGTGTGGAAGTCTCATCCACAAGGCTGCAAAGCAAGCAAGGGTCTGATATCAAAAGAACATTCATGGATATAAAGGCCTAGAATGACCCATTGAGGCTGCAAATTTACAATCAATTTCTCAAAATGACCCCCACCAACCAGCAAAGGTTAATGGCTGCATATGACATTAAAGAAGGTAAAATGATTTTGAACCACTTTAAGCCTAAAGTGCAGCAGCCACAATTAGCAGCTGACTATATTAGAACAAATCTAGAGGTCCTTCCCAAAGACATTCATCCAATGAACCAGATTGAGTTGCACAAACAAACTGGAGAGATGGGCCCATAAATTGCAAAACTCATTGAATAACACCTCTGCTCAACTAGATTTGGATAAGGCATCTTCTTTAGCCAAGGACAATAGGATAAAGTCCTTGGAAGATATTATTATCGAGTTGGGACATGATCTCAAGGATGCCAAGGGAATACAAGCATTGATTAAGAAGAAGGAAGAGGACATTGCTGCCCTTAGGAAACAATTAAAGCTTCCCTCTACTATGCATCCACAAACCACAGAAGTTGTGCAGCAAAAAACAGAGGAGGACATGATGGACTTGCTTATGAGGATGAATCAAAGATTAAGTGAGACAGAGCAAGCACTAGAGAAAGTATTACAAGAAAAGAAGGGAGAGTCGACCTCCTAGCCACTTGAAATAGCTCCAATAGTCACAATTGCTCCTCCTACAGTTACAATAGCAGTGCCTCCTACTGTCCCGGCATCAACAATAGAAATCACCACAGGTGCATCAGCAACATCAACTACAATAGCAGCAGGCAGCAGTACAACATTGACCACAGAGCAATTAATAAAGGCAATGGAGGAATTAAAACTACAAGTGTTAGAATTAAAAGAGACCAAAGAAAAATTGGCAAAGTTAGAAATAAGTTATGACAAATCCAAAATGACTGTGGCAGAAAAGACAAGAGAGGTGAAATCATTACAGAACAAGGTAAAAGCATTGGAAAAGGACCTCTCTTTAGATAAGCCTTTGGGAGAAATAAAAGGCATTTTGTGGGCTAACATCAACCAATCCATTTGTAATGTATGGAGATCTATTCAGACTATTCATGAGCAGCTTGACTTAATAGCAATAGCCCAGGTGGAAATTCAAAAGGCCAGAACTTTATTAGGACATATGCCCGAACAGGCCAATAGGTTAATCCATTTTTTGAACACCAAGACCAGTGAAGAACTAGAAGCACTAGACATCAGAGACAGAACATGCACCATTCTAACAATCAAAAGAGTTCTGACCATGAGAACCCTGATGCATAATTTGGAAAGGAGGTTCCAGGACATGCAAGTGGAGATAGATTCTTTTATAGAAAAATTTGCAGTTTTGCATGAAAGGGGCTTGCCAAGTCTGTTGGGGAGTAATAAATACCTGTTGAGACAAGTTGAGTACACACACAAGCTGAACAAACATGCTGTTGATCAAATAAATGCTTCATCAAGTACTCGAGCAGAGAAGGCCCTTCTATCTGGCCAAACCCTCTACAACAACTTGGAAAATTTATTTTATATTGAACATGAAGTGAAGCATCTTTTTATAGTCCAGCCTAACTTCTACAGGTACACAGATGCTGATGAGACTTTGAGAAAGCTGCAAAGACATAAGATTCCAGAGGAGCACTGGTGGTAGAGCATCTTGGAAATTTTATAAACGTATTTATGGTATCTTTTATAATCCTAGGTAAATAAAAAATCTTGGTTCCATATGCCATAAAGCGGAGAGCAGGAATGGATGAGAATCACGTGGGGCAACAGTGTATCAAATCAGGATTAAATACACCCGAGAAAGCCAAGGCAGTAGTGCGGAATGTCAGTGGAAACAGCCCTCAACCGACTCATCGAGCTTACAGTCAACACATCTCACCAACTGAGCAGCCAACACAACAACATTTACTTCTTCATTTATTTCTCCCTATTTTCAAGATCATTTACTTCTCCTTTAAATTAGGTAGAATGAGTTATTACTAGATATTGTCTCTTTGAGATATTTTGTAAAGAATTTTGTATAAATACCTCCCCAAGCGAAGTATTTGGGGTTGGTGATACATTTCTTAGACTGCTCTGTAACTCTGAAAACTTTCTGAATACAAAAGCTGTTGGAATCAATTGTCGTTGGACTCTGGATGTGAAATTTGTGCTAAGGAAAATGCTACAGAATTCTTGAACCATTTCATGGATCAATAAGTCTCTTCTAACTTGTGTTTTACTGTTTATGTGTTTACTATATCATATATGTTTCATGATCTGAATAACAGAGAAAAAGAATAACTCAGAATTTGCTTGTTTGCACTCTGTGTTCAGTCTCTGTTATTATTAATGTTTTATTCAGAATTAGCACAAACATGAATTCTTAATTGCTCCTGTTTCCCCTGGGTCTTTCATATTGATTAAATGCCAAGAAATTCTTAATTGCTTCTTGGTCATAATCATTCACTTTCCCTCTATCAACATGATGAAGGATTCTTAATTGCCCTTCACCCACTGACTCCATTCCATCTGATTCCAGCTTATAAATTGTTCCATGATTGATTACCTTGCTCTGTAGTACCATCCTCAGTGAGAGAAGCCATATCTAGTAGTTCATCCCCATAGACTCCATTAGCCCAATGGACTGAAATTCTCAAACTTACACTCCTGTTCTATTGAATATCACCATCCAAAACTCAAAACCAAACCCTTGTACTTCATAACTAGCCTAAAAATACTTAAAAACAAAGCTAAAGTATAAAGAGAGAGCCCTCTCTAGATACAGATTGGCTAGAATCTGTGTCTAAAAGATTGGTCTGTGGTTACCTTGACCGTATTCCCTTTTCTTACAACTTTTGGGGAACAACCTGAGATAACAGTTCACTGGACCAACACAGTCTCCACTAAGTGAGAAGTGCGTTGATCAGGGAAAACTTACAAAATTGAAAAGTTATGTAATGCAGTGCACAAGCTACACTTCAAAAGTGCGATGAACAGTTAAATTGTATGTAAAAATTAGTTTCCTTTGAATTTTTTTAAGAACAATATTGGTGGGTCTTGAAAAGGATATTCTTTGGAATTCCTTGACCCTGCATATTTATTTATAGTGAAAGTTTGGAGAATTTTTTGGTGTCAAAATGACATATCCTCTTTCATATACATATCTAAATGAAGCTAACAAATTGGATGCTTCCAATTATGTTAATTGGAAATTTAAGTTGCAAATGCTGATGGAAGGCTATGGTGTATGGACAATTACAAATGAAGAAGAAGTAAAGCCAAGGGCTACTGGAGGCATGACAACTTCTTTGATCCAAGACTATAAGAAGTGAGAGAATAAAGCCAAGGTATTATTAAGGATGTTTGTGAAAGCTAGTATAATCCTTCACATTCATGATTCCAAGACCTCTAATGAAACATGGACTACACTTAAGGATCTATATGAGAAAAAAAATACAAATCAGGTCCTCTTCCTAAAAAGTAAGTTCCTTTACAATATAATGTAATAAAATGAATTTTCTAGTACTTTTGTTTCAAGAATCAAAGACTTGAAAGAAAAGGGGGGAGACATAAGAGAATCAATACCTAGTAATGATCTTGTTACAATTAATTTAAAATAGAATGTTAGAGGACTATTTGATGTCCATTACAAGTCTTTAAACAAGGGAGAAAGATCCCACCTTTGATGAATTGATAGGTATACTAATGCAAGAAGAAGAGAGACGTAGGAATTTGAAGCCTCGAAATCCATACTTAGAACTTTTGGCAAATAAGAATTTTTTTAAAGGTAAATAGGGAGAAGGAATTAAAGGTGGAAGTATATCTCAGAGAAGGCCATATCCAAAGTCAAATCAAGGTATGTCATCTGCTAGAAATGATTCCATATGGAATTTTTTTTATTGTGGTAAAAGTGGGCATCTTGCCAAAGATTGCTATAAGAAGAAAAGTGACAAAGTGAGGCATAAACACATAAGACATTCAAGACATTTTGTAGGAGAAGCCCTAAATTTTGATCTCAAGAATCTTAAGTTGTTTGTGTCTAATGCTGCATTTTTTACTGAAACTGATGATGTTAATTCATGGTTTATGGATTGTAGAGCTTTGATTCAAATGACGTGTAATAGGGGCTGGTATGAGAACTTCAAGGAAACAAGCAATGGTGCCAACATTTATCTTGGTGATGACCGTGCACATCTTAAGAAGGGATATGGAGAAATTATAGTAACATTTCCAAATGGCAGTGTCAGTCACATTCATAATGTTATGTATGTGCATGGAATCAAGAAAAATATGATCTCCATGTTCACAATCACAAATCAGAATCTGAAGGTTGAATTTTTCAAAACACACTGCATTGTAAAGGACCTACAACATTACTGCAAACCCGTTGCTTCAAGAGTCAAAGTTGGAGGCCTGTACAAACTTTATGTCACCAATAAGAGTCATCAAGAACTGACTGATACAACTATGTCAAAAAAATGTCTTTGATACTAGAGGTATGGTCATATTAATTATCATGATTTTTTGTTGTTGCAGAAACAAAGAATAGTTTAAGGACTCCCTATGTTAAAGAATGAGTATGTTGCTTGTGAGGGATTTGTTTTAGGAAACATTGACAGAGATGAATTTCCCTCTAATTATAATAGGAGAAGAATAAATATATTAGAAATTGTGCATAGTGATGTTTATGGACCCATGCAGATCAGGTGCTAAGGAGGTGTTTATTATTTTCTAATATTTATTAATGATTGCATAAGATACACTTGGGTGTACTTCCTTAGGAAAAATAGTGATGTTTTTGAGTATTTCAAAGAATTCAAAAACATGGTAGAGAAGAAAACATGGAAGTTCATAAAAATCCTCTGTTTAGATTAAGGGAGAGACTATAGGTTAGGGAACTTCATCAAGTAATGCAAGGATCATAGAATAGTGCAATAATTTATAGTACCCTACACTCCACACGAGAATGATGTTGTAAAAAGGAAAAACAAAATGTTGGTGCAGTGTGCTTGAAGTATTATTAAAGGTAAGAATCTCTCAAATTCTTTTTGGGTTGAGGCCATTAACACTGCTATTTATTTTAAAAAAAGAAGTCCAACAAAGTATCTTGATCTCAAGACCCCATTCAAAGCCTTGTATGGTTTTAAACCAATAATTCATCATTTGAGGGTATTTGGGTGTAAAAACTTTGCACATATTTTGAAGGAGAATAGAAATAAGCTTGATGCTTAAATTACTTATACATTTGGTCTCTATCTTCTTAGTTCTAAAAAAGAAATGAGTGATACCCATTTTTGCAATAGAAAATGACCTTGGGTTCATGATTTTCCCATTTGATAGAAACCCAATCTTCAACAACTTCATAACTTGGCCACATGTTAGTAAAATTTCCCAAAAACCCTTTTTCCTTCAAAAGTGTCACATTCTTTTTCTTTGGGGAGGAAAATCCCAGGTCCAAAGAAGGAATTGATTCTGTCTTCTTCACAAATTTGTTTGGGGCACTCATTATGCATGCATTGAGCCATACATCAAACACAACACCCGCTTGATATTCCTCAAACACTGTCCACAAGAAAACATGAAAAGCCAACCAACTACAATCTAAGGGTGTCTAGAGCGAGGACGCACCATGCCCGACAAGGCTTGTAGAGTCTAAACCCATAGTAGGCAAAAGCCCAAGTCTTACCCCTATAGCAGCAACCCAACAAACAACAATATGTAGGTGTCTTTATTGACACAACACTCAAAAACCAACAATTAAGGTAGCTATGGGAACCCTAGCCATCACGGAGAATGCTCGCAGAGCTCCATTTCTCGTGAAAAAAATCCACACTTAAGTATCTTAAAATATTATTAAAAATATATATTTATTTTTATTTTCTTTTAAAATAAAAATAAAAGTATTAATGTCCCATAATTGCTAATAGAGTGATTATGTCAAAGGACAATAGCTAGTGGTAGCTTGTGGGTTTAATTCTCCCTCCATTCGAGTTCTATTCACTAGAGACATATTAGAATGTGTGGCAAAAAATTGAACATGTTGAAAGTAATTCATATAAACTTGAATATCTTGATATTGAGGATGAATAGTAGCAACTATTATGATTTGATCTTGAGCCTTACCCAAAACAATCCTCCGAAATTGCTGATTCACCAGTCACCATTAAAAAACAAAAAACAATTATCATTAATAATCACTTATTAAAAAATGGATATCCTTTTACTACTTACTATAATGACCAATCTTTATCTTTTTATTTGTATGCCAATGAAACTATAAAAACCTTGTCTAAATAGCCTCAATCTAACCATACCTTAATGGAAAATAATCATCCCCTCTGTGCCTTTGTCATGACGTTCACCCTTCACTCTTTTGATAAGGATAGAATCATTGGTTATGTTTTTATTTGTATGACAATAAAAACACAAAAACCTTGTATGAAGAGCCTCCATCTAACCATACCTCAATGGAAAACAACCACCCACTTTGTGAGCTTGTCATGGCATTCACCCTTTACTCTTTTGATAAGGATAGAGTCATTAATGTGAGGAACCTCACTAAAATATACTTATTTTCATATGATTATTTCCTTTTTTTTTTTTAAATTTATTTCATATTTAATTCAATTTTCTACTTTAAATAAAATATTTAAATTTGAAAATAAATTTTAAAAACAAATATATAAAAATAATTTATAAAATAAATAAAAATAAGAAAACAATTTAAAAACTATAATAAAAAAATTATTTAAATAAAAACTTTCAAAACAAAAAAAACAAACATATAAAAATAAAAACAAATAAAATTAAAGGCATACTATTTTTTATAAGAATAAGAATAAAAATAAATCCCTTTCCTCAAATCATCCCCACCACTTTTTTTATGATAACTTCCTTCCCCAACTCCATTTTCCACTTAAAACCTTTTCTTAAAACCCTTTCTCCAATCCCTCTTTTGCTCACTAGTTCCTTAATTCCTTGATCTGCTTTCCCTTTACCAACCCTTGTACTTCTTCCTTACTTTCTTCCCTCCCACTTATATGCCAATCCTTGTACTTCTTTCCTAATTTCTCCTCTCCCAATCATATAGCTCCATGACCACATGGTTGTTAAAAAGAACAAGGTATTCCCATAGGTGGTTGACACCCATTTCTTTCTAATGATGAGGTAGCAAATTAGAAAAGGGCTGTAGGAGAAGAAGAGAAAAGGATAGGAGAAGAGGAAGAAAAAAAAAAGTAATTACAATTACAATTATAATTATAATTATATATATATTATATATATATTATATATATATATATATATATATATATAGATATATATATTTTTTAAAATATATTATACTAGCATTTGCACAAGATGTTGCAAAGGAAACGCCGTAAGGCATAAAGTGCAGAAATCCATTATCCATGTACTGTGTGCATTACGTCAAGGACCTAAATATCAACATATCTCTTCACTTTTTCTAAATGTTGTAAACAACCAGAATTATAGAAATATTCTTAAATGTGTACCAATATTTATAGGCAAAAATATTTTTGTCTTTCGGATTTTCTAACACTTGTCAGGCATTTTCATGTTATAAAACAAAGTCTAGAAGTCATAAAACTTACAAGGTGGTGGAAAGTTTAAAATGGTGCAAAGAAAGATCAAGTTCGAGGGATACTCATGAAAACATTTAATGTTAGTAAACTAATGCTAGCATTAGTTTATTTGTGAAAAAATGTTAATCAAAATGTAACTTATAACATAAGATATATGGGTTGAAGAATTGGATATCTATCTTGGGAAGAGGTTAAATAAAGTCCCAGACTTAAACATAAGGTATAATGTGAAATGAAATATGTGATTTCGACAAAACTTTAATTTAAACAATGGCATGTCATCATTTTTTGTAACTAATTAATTAAAAAACAAAAATAGAATACTATAGTCTTTACAACCCAAAAGGGAAAGACTTGTAACATTGTAAAGGGACTAACAACATTGTAAAAACAATTGATTTTTAAAGAGAAAACAAGATACTCCAAAAGAGCAATCACACCAAAAATCAAAATCAAAATTCTCTCCTTAAACTATTGGTCAAAATATAAGACATCATAGAACCATCACATCACCATAAAAAAATAATAAAATACATACAAATTAGAAACCAAGAGTGGTGGTGCTGCAAATTGCTACTTTCTAATAAAGGATTGAAGCTTTGTATTATTCATTTTGCAATAGTCTAACTAGTCTTTTTTTTTTTCCCTAAAAATCATGGAAATTCTGGCAATATTTTGATAAATTTTGGCAGGGATTTTTATAAATCCAAGTTATACCTATCAAACTTTAAGATTTTCGGTACGCAGAGGTTTTTGATGGTGCTGAATCTATTTCCACCATCAGAAACATAATTTAAACACTGATTCTGCAAGATTTGTTGATTTTTATTTTTTCCCGGATTCCGACCACTTTTGACCGTCCGGGCAATTCCTCCGCCTCAGTAGGCTTGTCCATTTCTTTTTCCTTTGAAATGAGTAAATTATTAAAAGTGAAATAAAATCATATACATAATCGGTAAACATAGAAAATAAAAACAATTGAATATTTTATGTAAAAGCAATAGAATATTAAGCATCATTGATATTAATTAAATTTCAGTTAAATCCACAAACCAGCTCTGAACATCTCACCACGGAATAATGAATGAAAATCAAGAGAACTATCTAACCGTTGGTTATATTCTTTATTAAATAAGCGTGGAATCCTTTGTCATGTCATGAGGCACAATTAAGCACGTCAACCTCTGCCCCTTCTTCATCACTAAAAAGAGATTAAAGAGTGCACAAGTAATGGATTAAAATGCTACAATCATCATTCACATAATAGTGAGCAAGCTCCAAGATTGATTCTATGCTTTGAAATAGAAGGCTGTCAACTTCATGATTAAATGAGACTAAGATCTACAACAATATAAAATTGCTTGCTTAACAAATGGAAAGGAGTGATAATCAATGGAATGTGCTTAACAAAAGGAAAGGAGTGATAATCAATGGAATGTAGAAGATTATTGCTTGCTACCTCATAAAAATTTGCAATGTTCACATGTTCTAAGTATTGTTGCAATTTTTTCTATTGAAAGACTATTCTCTTTCTATGGATGATGCAGTTACAATCTTTATGAAAATGAGGAAACAACCTACTCTTCCATGTAGCCTTCAACAATGGATATTTAATCCTGATATCTTCTGACAGCCCTTTGTAATTCTAGGGCTTTTGGGTAATTAGGCCTATGATGTTTCCCTTGTCTCTTGCATGGCTTGAAAGCAATATCCTCCATGTTTCTGGCAGGAGTTGGGGAATTATTTCTCTTTAAACCATCTTCAATATCTACTTTGGGATTGACTAGAATTTATTCTGAGATTAGGTTGGATTGGGGTTGGAGCTAATGGAACAATATTTATGGGATATGTTGCATTGGGATTAGGTTGGATCACGGTAGAAGTTAATGGAATTGCACCCTTGGGACATGTTGGTCTGGAATTGGGTCACATTGGGGCTACAGTTAATAGAACTACACCCTTGGGACATGTTGATAATATTGTGATTGAAGTAAATGGAACTAAGATCTACAACAATATAAAATTGCTTTCTTAACAAATGGAAAGGGGTGATAATCAATGGAATGTGCTTAACAAATGGAAAGGAGTGATAATCAATGGAATGTAAAAGATTATTGCTCACTGCCTCACAAAAACTTGCAATGTTCACATGTTCTAAGTATTGTTGCAACTGTTTTTATGGAATAATGTTGCTTTGGGATCGAGTTGGAGTTAAAGGAGCCGCACCCTTGGGACATGTTAATCAGATTGGGTTTGGAGTTAATGGAACTGCATTCCTTGGGCATGTTGCTCTGGCATTGAGTTGGATTGGGCCTAGAGTTAAAGGAACTGCACCTTGGGACATGTTGCTCTATTGTAGGGGCATCAGGTCGGATAGGGGCCAGGACATGTTGCTCTATTGCAGGGGCATCGGGTCAGATTGGGGTCGGGACATGTTGCTCTATTGCAGTGGCATCAGGTCAGATTGGGGTTGGAGTTGAGGAAATTGCATTGCTGGGATATATCACTCCAAGGACTCCTAAGTTGTTTCCTGGGCAATTGCTACTGCATGGAGTCTCTGATGGTAACAACTGTGACACAAGTGGTGGCCCAACAACCTGTCCTGGATGCATTTGCAGTGGTAGATGTCTAATATTCTGCAATGGACAGGCCACTGATTTCATTGGTAAGGGGATGTTACTCCTTATGTTTCTCGAAAGGGTTGGGGACTTATTTCTCATGAACTCGTTGATGGAATTTATTCTGCAGTTGGGTCGGATTGGGGTGAGAGGTGATGGGAACAGGAGTTAAGGGGGCTGCACCCCCACGAAATGCTACTAGGACATTTGGTGGGATTAAAACCTGAGATAAGGGAGATGCACCCCCAAGAAAAGTTGCTTCGACACTGGGTGGGGTTGAAACAGGAGTTAAGGGAGCTGTACCCCCAGGAAAAGTTGCTCTAACATTCGGTGGGGTTGAAATAGGTATTAAGGGAGCTGCATGCCCAGGAAATTTTGCTCCGACATTGGGTGACATTGAAGTAGGAGTTAAGGGAGCTACATTCCCATGAAATGTTGCTCCCACATTGGGTGGAATTGAAACAGGAATTAAGGGAGCTTCACCCCTAGGGAATGTTGCTCCGATATTGGGTTGGATTAAAGCATGAGTTAAGGGAGCTGCACCCCTCCAGACTCCTAAATTTCTTCCTCTTGATGGCTGCCCAACAGTCTGTCCTGGTTGCATTTGCAAAGGTGGTTGTCTCACATTCTACAATGGATGAATGGCCGACTGCATTGGCAAGGAAGTGTTAAAAGGTTGCAGTTGGTGCTGTGGATTCTGAGGAAAGCATCCCACACCAGGTTGTCTTAGACGAGGTTGCATATTTGGGATCACAGTCGACGAAATTGGATTGTTACTGGGTAACAATGATTGAGATATGGTATTAAGTGATGGAATAGGTGATGTTCCCAGATTTTCCAAGATATCTAAAGGAATACCATATGAAAGCAGCCATTTAGGTACGAAATTGAGCAACTAATATCCATAAATAGTCCTTAATTGATGAGGCATCATAAGGGGTCGTGTCACAAGCACATTTGTTAAGGAGATAGAAGAGATGGAGCCAACACATGAATCTACAGGTCTAGGCATTTGTAGAGTTTGTTGCATGGTAGACTGTAAAGTAGACTGAACACTAGTACTTGGAGAAGCGATATTTGTATCAAGGTTGGGCAGAGGAATTTGCATAGAAGACAATTTACCACCAGAAATGGAAACATCCTGCATTGTTGGATGATCCTCAGGGCTCTTCGCTTTCGGTCATTTGTTCCTGTATTACATCATAATTGCAATAAAAAGGATCTTAGTCCACATTAATAAACTAAACAACTTTTCTGCAGCCAACACATGAATCTATAGGCCTAGGCACTTGCAAAATTTGTTGCATGGGACACTGCAAAGTACTTTGAATACCAGTACCTGGAGAAGAGATATTCCCATCAAGGTTAGGTAGAGAAATTTGCATAGAAGACAATTTACCACCAGAAGTGGAAACATCCTGCTCTGTTGGTTGATCCTTGGGGCTCTTCTGCTTTTGATCATTTGTTCCTGTATTACATCATAATTGCAATAAAAAGGATCTTCGCCCACATTAATAAACTGAACAACTTTTCTGCAGCTAACACATGAATCTACAGGTCTAGGAATTGCAGGATTTGTTGCATGGGACGCTGTAAAGTATACTAAATACTAGTACTTGGAGAAAATATATTCCCATCAAGGTTAGGCAGAGGAATTTGCATAGAAGACCATTTACCACTAGAAGTGGAAACATCCTGCTCTGCTGGTTGATCCTCGTGGCTCTTCCTCTTTGGGTCACTTGTTCCTGAATTACATCAAAATTGCAACAAAATAGAACTTAATCCGCATTGCTAAACTGAACTTTTCTAGATTCAACACATGAATCTACACATCTATGCACTTGCAGAATTTGTTACATGGAATACTGTAAAGTATACTGAGCACTAGTACCTCGAGAAGCGATATTTCCATCAAGGTTGGGCAAATGAATTTGTAAAGAAGACAATTTACCACCAGAAGTGGAAACATCCTGCCCTGTTGGTTGATCCTGAGGGCTTATCCTCTTTCGATGATTTATTCCTGTGTTACATCAAATTTACAATAAAAAATAACTTAGTCCACCTTACTAAACTGAAATTTTTTTAAACAAACACATGAATCTACATGACTAGGCACTTGCAGAAATTGTTGCATGGGAGACTGTAAAGCAGACTGAACACCAGTACTTGGAGAAGTGATATTTCCATCAAAATTGGGCACATGAATCCATATAGAAGAGAATTTACCACCAGAAGTGGAAACATCTTGCTCTGTTGGTTGATGCTTGGGGCTATTCCTCTTTCGGTAATTTGTTCCTGAATTACATCAAAATTGCAACAAAAGAACTTTGTCCACATTAATAAACTGAACTTTTTTGGAGGCAACACATGAATCTACCCGTCTAGGCACTTGCAAGAAATGTTACATGGGAGACTGTAATGTAAATTGAACATTGAGTACATGGAGAAGCGATATTTCCATCAAGTTTAGACAGATGAATTTGCTTAGAAGACAATTTACCAACACAAATGGAAACATCCCGCTCTGTTCGTTGATCCCCGGGGTTCTTCCTCTTTAGGTTATTTATTCCTATATAATAACAAAATTGCAATAAAAAGGAACTTAGCCCACATTACTAAACTGAAATTTTCCCCTGGGATAAATGGATTAAACAACGTAAATTTAGGAAATGGGTTTTGGTTTAATTATAAAGATGATCCAAGATTTAGATTCACCTAAAATAGGTTGGACATTTCGTAGACGAAAATTCGCAGGCATCTTCAACAACACCCAACATGAATCTGATGAAAAATTTCGACAACGGAAATGGATTTCTCAACGAATTTTCTTCCTCTAGGGTGGATTCGCCCTCGACTCCTGTAGATTCAATCACAAAAACCATTTGGATGCAACAGTCATCGTCAGATGATTCATCTCTGACCTTATGTGATCCGGACCTCATTTCTACATCCAGGAAAGCCATGGATGAAATTTCACCCAGAGATTGGAGGGATCCCATCAAGGTTAGGTAGAGGAATTTGCATAGAAGACAATTTACCTCCAGAAGTGGAAACATCCTGCTCTGCTGGTTGACCCTCGTGGCTCTTCCTCTTTGGGTCACTTGTTCCTGAATTACATCAAAATTGCAACAAAATAGAACTTAATCCGCATTAATAAACTGAACTTTTTTGGATTCAACACATGAATCTACATGTCTATGCACTTGCAGAATTTGTTACACAAAAGACTGTAAAGTATACTGAGCACTAGTGCCTCGAGAAGCGATATTTGCATCAAGGTTGGGCAGATGAATTTGTAAAGAAGACAATTTACCACCAGAAGTGGAAACATCCTGCCCTGTTGGTTGATCCTGAGGGCTTATCCTCTTTCGGTAATTTATTCCTGTGTTACATCAAATTTACAATAAAAAAGAACTTAGTCCACCTTACTAAACTGAAACTTTCTAAACAAAACACATGAATCTACATGTCTAGGCACTTGCAGAAATTGTTGCATGGGAGACTGTAAAGCAGACTGAACACCAATACCTAGAGAAGCGATATTTCCATCAAAATTGGGCACATGAATCCATATAGAAGAGAATTTACCACCAGAAGTGGAAACATCTTGCTTTGTTGGTTGATCCTCGGGGTTGTTCCTCTTTCAGTGATTTGTTTGTGAATTACATCAAAATTGCAACAGAAGAACTTAGTCCACATTAATAAACTGAACTTTTCTGGAGCCAGCACGTGAATCTACCCTTCTAGGCACTTGCAAGAAATGTTGCATGGGAGATTGTAATGTAAACTGAACACTGAGTACCTGGAGAAGTGATATTTCCATCAAATTTAGACAGATGAATTTGCTTCGAAGACAATTTACTAGCACAAATGGAAACATCCCGCTCTGTTTATTGATCCCTGGGGTTCTTCCTCTTTAGGTTATTTATTCGTGTATAATAACAAAATTGCAATAAAAAAGAACTTAGCCCACATTACTAAACTAAACTTTTCCCCTGGGATAAATGGATTGAACAACTTAAATTCAGGAAACGGGTTTTGGTTTAATTAAAAGATAATCAATGATTTAGATTCACCTAAAATAGGTTGGACATTTCGCAGACATAAATTTGCAGGCATCTTCAACAACACCCAACACGAATATGAAGAAATATTATGACAACGGCAATATTTTTAATATATTTTTAAATAATCATAGTATTATTAAATAATCTAAGAGGATTATCTCATGTTGTCATTATTCTCACAAACTTGCCAATATATTAACAACAATGTTAATTTTCCTATGAAAACATAGTGGAAGGAGTATGTGTGAAAGTCACCAAGGTTGAAATAAAATATACCCTAGATATTAGCTATACAAAGATGACAAAAAAACACGGAAGATGTGGTGGTTGAGATAAATTATGATTAATTTTGTCCTTCTCATAAAAATATGGACAACCTTATTTTTAATCACAAGGGTGGACAACCTTATTTTTAATCACAAGGGTGTTAATTACCCTTTTGTATTCTTATAATGACGAAAAGGATGACATATGATCCTCTTGTGATTGTTGATATGGTTTGACTCATATATTTAATATTCATATTTCCATGGGATGGTAGTAGATATCCTCTTTATTAAGGATAACATTATTTAGGGTATGCTTAAAGTTTACATTTCACATGGGCCATAGTAGATCGCATGTTACGTAGAAAAATTGACTATTACACATAAATATTTTGAATTTCTAAATGACTTTTATTATATATTTTTGAATTTTTAAATCACTTGTTATTTGGTCTTTATTCATTATATTGAGATATGTTGACTATTGTTACATAATTTAAATATTGTTAATGTTAGAGGTAAATATCGATTGAATACATAAATTTATTAATGTTATATAATGTAAATATATAAATGGATTGATGGCACATAATGGAATGATCGATATACAAAAAAATATTATGGAACACACTTAAAGTTGCCAATGTGGTATTTATTTTAAACATAAGGATATTAATTAGAAAACAAAGACACTAAAAAGATAATAATTAGTAATTGATATCAAAAGAAGGGTGCAATCAGGACACTAAAAAATATGCTAAGAGATAAAATAGGATGCTCATTATAAAAACCGAAGCAATTGAAATGTGAAAAAAGACATTGAAACAAAAAGAGGATGTAAAAGGATGCTAATGTGACTTAAGATATGATAAAGACAGGGCATTGTTGGGGCACAAGAGGATGTAGAAGAAGGATAAAAAACAACACTTCTTATAGTGTCTCAATTTCATAATAAAACAAAATAAATTAACAAAGTAAGAGGACACAAAATAACCATATTATAATACTGAGATATTTCATGGAGTATTGTTGAATTGGCTTACATATGCAAGGAACTCTATGCCTTATTGTAGGAAGTGAATAAATGGAAGCAATATCTATTGGGCAAGGAGATTAATATCCACACTAGTCACTAGTCTATCTAATAATTTCATACTTCAGGTATGCTCTAACAAGAAAGACATTTTAAATGCATGTGATTTCTACAACAAATTCACCTAGTGATTCTATATAAGAAGGGAACTATAAAAAACTTTGTTTATCTGTTATTAAGACCTTGAACACAAAAATCATAACCCTAGGAGGCATTATGTACATGGGGCACTTCACCTATAAAGCATACAAAGAGGAGTATGGAAAATATGGAAACTTCAAGTGGATCTATCAATAGTTATAATGTAAGAAGAATCAATAAACATAGACAAAAAATTTGATACCACCTTTAAGATGGGTTATGCTATGAGAAGGAAAATATTTGTTACCAAAGGAGAAGAGTATAACTAAAAATGGAGGTTCATACCTCTAAATTTGTGGAACATTTAGGTGCATGGGAGAATATGACTAATTTGCATAGGTGTGCTTATTGACATAAGATGTACAAAAAGTGGTTAGAATTGTCAAAGGTTGTATATGGGGATTTACTATCAAGTGCCCTATAAATGAACAAAGGACTATACAATCCACATATAATCCCTATAGGACCGTGGGGAAGTATATCTATGGAATTTGTTGTGGTTTTTTTTTTTTTAAATAAGAGGGACTAATTACATGTTTGTGGTAGTCAACATGTCCAATAAGATGTGAATTTTGTTGGTTTGTAGAAAGACCATTAATGGAAAATAAGTTGCGATGGTATTTTATTTTAGCACGAATATAATAAATATTTCCTTACATTTCACTTATTTATAAATCCTTTTTGCTTAGTCATACCCATGTATGAGTCCTTTTTAATGTCCAAACACTAAATTTAGTCTTAAGATATTGTACATTGTATTTCCTTAGTATTTTATTTGAATATGATTAACATTAGGAGAAGTGTATTTTTTGTATTTCCTTCTGAGTAATGAATCATTTGTGGATAAAGCATTATAGGAGATTATTCAAAATACACAACTACTATGGAACAAATTCTTATGCTATAGATTCATAGACTACAATTTCTACCTATCTTATGCTACAGGTCCCCAAGATATAGGTTAAAGAGGGTTTGAGTTAATGGGTGCATAACCATTTACTATAGATCCACATGAATATGTTTTCAATCCATAGGTTGTAGATCCACACATTATAGATCCACATGTTTTATATTTAAGATGCCATAGATGTGGAAATCATCCACCTCGAACAATGTAAATGGCTTACAAAGTTTTATTCATATCTCGCAACTTATGATATGGTAAATGATATTTTTGGTACAATACAATATTACATGAGGACTGACATACACACAAAAAACATAAAATATCAAGATCATACTTTAGGATATGTAGTATTTTATTCTTATCTATAGCAAGTTGCTACAAATTGCCAGTTTGTGTTGCTTACTTTTGCTATAGATCTTATATAAGTCATATCACAAAATATAGGAACTAGGTCTTTTTGATTTTTGGTATAGAGAATAATTACATCAATTAATATACCATGACAACAAAATATCGCATTCCTAAAAGATAGTTTAGGAGGAATAGGATGTTTATCTGATTCATGAAGCAAGTTGAATTAATGAACTTACTAAAAACAAAGTTAGGGAAATTTTATTTTGAGGGACTAAATGGAGGAATTTTCAAAACTTATTTCTAAGTTATGTGGTCCTTGAAATATATTTTCATTTTCAAGAACAATTTAAATCACCTCATTTTGATATCATATGATTTTTTTTTGCACAAATTAGTAACCGCGTGTCTTAAATTCAGCACTACTAACAATTTGCCTTCTAGAGTGTTCATTAGCCTATTTGACAAATCAATTATTCATATATTAGAAACCTATTTCTATTGGATATATATACATGCATTTAATTTAATATTTCATTGGAATCATGACCATGTGACCTTAGACAAGAATATTGTGCCCAAAATTATCATTGGTCCAAGCTGAAATAAGAAAGAATTTCGTTGTGTAGCCAGTTCTTGAGTAGATTTTAGATATTATTTCAAGAAAATTTCAAAAATAGTTTATATTGGATAGTATACATAAATCTAATTTCATCTTCTAATAGAATTATATTAATATTACATCAAGTGAAAAGGTTATGCTTAAAATAATGACTGTTGCTCTAGTTCAGGACCAAAATATAGGTCTACCATGTATGTTGTTTCTTGGAAAATTTGACATATCATTCCCAAGAAATTTTTTTTTTTTGGTTATCAAACGAGCTCACAAAAGGATAGAAAAGATAGATCAATGACATAGAAATTAGCCTCTTTGACGGGGCAACCTCCTTTACATTACACAAATGAACAATTCTTGGATGATACAAATGAAAAAACCTCATTTCTATATATAGAAGTCTAAGGGGTCACAATATAATCAAATCCTACATAACAATAATAATATAAGGGCACAACAATAAAAATAGTGGGCTTCTATGGGGCACAATAATAATGATATGCGGACAATGGGGGCACAACAGTAACAATAAGGGCTACAATGACAATAGTAATGGGGGAATCACTAGTATTATAGGGACCTAACATGCCCCTCTCCTTCAAAAAAGTGTTGTCCTCAACGCTTGAGTAGTCCTATATGATTCTGTATAAAATTCTCATCCTCCCATGTGGAATCTTTAGCGGGTAAGTTCTTCCACTTGATGAGATACTCTGAAATTGATAGATTTCGTAGCTGTTGAGTTCTTGTTTCTGTGATTGCTTAAGGTTCCAATATGATTTTTCCTTCCTCATCAAGTTCTGACAATATTGTTTGAATTGGAAGCTTGTCACCTATAACCTTATTTAAGCATGAAACATGGAAAATTGGGTGCACTTGGGAAGATGCAGGAAGCTCCAATTTATATGCCATAGTACCTATCTTTTGCAACACCTTGTACAAACCATAATACTTTGGTGATAATTTATTATCTTTCTTAACTTGCTTGAGGGACATTTGTTTATTTGGTTGTAGTTGTAGGAATACCCAATATCCTACATCAGAACTTCTTTCACTGTGACGTTGATCTGCCTGTTGTTTCATTCTATTATGCACCAAAGTGAGGTTATTCGTTAAGAGTTGGAGAACTTGTTGTTGATGCTCGATGTGATCTTCCACTGCTTGAACCTTAGAATTTTCTCTTAAATACGATGTGATGGATGGTGGCTGATACCCATAAAGTGCCATAAATGGGGTCATTTTTGTTGTTGTACAGAAGGAAGTGTTATACCACCATTCAGCCAGAGGCAACCATTTTACCCATTGTGCCTATTTATCAGATACAAAGCACCGAAGATATCCTTCCAAACATTTGTTTACTATCTCAGTTTGCCCATCAGATTGAGGATGATAAGATGAGCTATGAGCTAACTGAGTACCAAGACAAGAAATTAATTATGTCCAAAAATTTCCAGTGAAAATGGGATCTCTGTCACTTACAATAATCTTTGGGTTTCCATGTAGCTTTTGAATTGTTTCCATAAATGCAGTAGAAATTGTACTAGCTTTAAATGGATGTGATAATGCACAAAAGTGTGCATACTTTGTAAGTCTGTCAACTACCACCATGATGACACTCTTTCCCTCAGACTTGGGTAAACCTGTGATAAAATCCATTGAAACCTCCTCCCAACGTTGGCTTGGAATGGATAAAGGTTGTAATAGACCCGGTCTTAATTGTTTCAACTTTATTTTGTTGGCAAACCAAACATTCCGCCACAAACTTTTGAATATCTGATTTAAGGCCATCCCAAAAAAATTCCTTCTTAACCTGTGGTAAGTTTTTAAAAATCCTGAGTGCCCTCCTAAGGGAGAAGTGTGCAATTCCATAAGAATCTTTTGTTTTAGCTGGGAATTCTTACAGAGGTATAAGCGATCTTTGTACCATAACGAATCATTTTTCCAGCTAAATGTATCAGACGTACTGGAACCTTGTTGTAGCTTTCGAATAAGTGCCCACAGTTCTTCATCATTCTTCCATTCCTCCCTTGCTTCATTTATCCAATCTGGTTGGATAATAGAAATGGCACACAACAATGCTTCCACATCCTCATCCTTTCTTGAGAGTGCATCTGCCACCACATTTTGCTTCCCTTTTTTGTAGATGATTTCAAAGTCATAACCCAACATCTTTGTGACCCACTTTTTTTCTCTTCAGAGGATAATCTTTGTTCTAAAAAGTATTTAAGGCTATCATGATCCATTTTTACCTTGAAGTGTCTTCCCATTAGGTAGGGTCGCCATTTCTTAAGTGCATGGAGTATTGCCAACATTTCCTTCTCATAAATAGCTTTGTGTAAAAACTTTCCCTTGATTGGACGACTTTCAAAAGCAATGGGTCTTTCATCTTGCATTAAAACAACACCAATTCCATTCCTGAAGCATCACATTCCACAATAAATGAGTTTTGTGTGAGTCCGTGTGTAGCTAAGACGGTGCTTGGCACATT
>APFE030581312.1:0-38451 GCA_000404065.3 Pinus taeda
TCCATCATTTGGTGCAACATTAGGTGAACATATCTCTGTTGCCTCATACACAGACCTCCCTTATGATTACCTCCAAAACTTCGTTTTGCTGCTCCTTGGTGACCAAAGTGTATCCCACGATGTCTGCTCCCTCTAGTACGTTGCTCCCTCCATATCGTATTGACCAGAATTGCAATTTTTTTTTACCAGAACTACATTTTTTATACCAGAACTGCATTTTTACCAGTAATGCATTTTTGACTAGAACTGCATTCTTGACCAGAATTGCACTCTTTTTTCTTCAGAATATTTCTATTACAGTGCAATGTTTTTCTTTAACACCAGAAGTGAAAATATTTTATATATTGGCAACATAAGTATATTTTTTACAGTTCACAATCTTTTTAAAATGCATTCATTGATATCTATTATGAGAGTGGTTCTCACCGGAAAGGAGAACTATCCAGAATGGTCACGGAAAATAAAACACACTCATTTTTAATGAGCTGTGGAAAGGAGTGTGTGTTGGAGACTGAGACAAAGAATCAGAACAACCTACCTTAGACAAGGAATTTGCCATGTGGGAAAATAAGAACAACAAGGATTATGCCTTGACTGCAACATCAGTAAATGAACAGGTGAGTCACCATATTTCGCCATTTTCAAATGCTTTCGAAGCCTTACAAAAACTGAAGGAACTCTATGACTCACACTTTTCACTTGAAGTTGTTCAACTCATGATTAAATTGTTCAACCTTGAATTACAAAATGATGGTCTTCTTGCTCTTGCATCAAATGTAAAATCTATTATGTGTAATATTAGACTAACTAATGTTGAACTGGACAATCCTCTGATAGATTCTGTCAAGGAACTTTATCCCACTTACTCAAATTATCTTGAGTCATTGCAAGCAAATGGAAACCTCAAATAAATTACCTTTGACTCCCTTGTGAAAAAATTTGTTGAAAGAGGGAAAGCTTTTGGGAAGAAGATAACTCCTTAGTCTTCTGAAGAGACTGTGTGTCTTGCACATAGAGATAAGAATATTTCTCAAGATTCTTCCAGAGGAAGAGGTGGTCGAAGAGGAATAGGAATAAGAAATTTCAGAGGTGGGGGGAAGACACTCTTAGGGAGAAAAGTCATATTTACATTGCATACGTTGCAAAAGAGATGGATCACATGATGCATCCACATGCAAGTTGCCTTGGGACAGAATTGAGCAAGAAAGAAACCAACCCAAAGGTAAAACTAATGATAAAGAGAAAGGTAAAGTACCTGAATCCACTCACTATGTTGTGGCACATTGTAATATTGGAGTAAATGAAGACCTATTTAATGCTTCACTTTCTTCTTGGAAAATTGATTGGTTGCTTGATTCAGGAGAAACTTCCCACATGACCTTTAGAAGATATTTTTTTGAAGAATTTAATGACAATGTTGATGGAGAAGTATACTTTGCAGACAAATCAAAACTCAAGCCATCAGGGCTTGGCACAATCAGGCTTAAATTTCCTGGTCTTCCAAACTTTCTTTTGCATCATGTTTTATATCTCCCAAACTGAGGAGAAAATTTTTGTCCTTGGTCCACATCCGCCAACAAGGACACTCCATTCACATGTTTGATGGCAAGGTTGAGGTGCGAAAAGCATCAGATCACTTAATTGTCATTGATAATGGAAAAAGATACACTTCAAATGAATTTGAAAACTATCTTCGCCAATATGGGATCAAACATCAAACAACTGTGCCTTATAATCCCCAACAGAACGGAGTAGTTGAAGAATGAATAGGACAATCTTAAATATGGTGCGCCCCATGATGTTTTTCAAGAATGTAAAATTAATGTCTTCAACTGATGCAATTCTATGTGCTGTATATGTAAAGAATAGATGTCCATCTAATGCTATTAGAAACAAGACTCCTCATGAAATGTGGTATGGACACATTCCTTCGGTAAAGCATTTCAGGGTATTTGGTTCCACATGTTATGCCTTGATACTAAAGGTACATAGAAATAAAGTTGGTGCAAGAATTCGTAAGTGTATCTTCCTGGGGTATTCAAACATCTCCAAAGAATACCATCTCTATGATGAAATCAATAAAAGGTTTGTTGTATCTAGAGATGTAATCTTTCTTGAATCATCCAAAGTTGACAGTGTTGTTGAGCGACAACTTGGTCGCTTGGATAGATTCACAAATGAAAAATCATTTCAAGAGTTTGATAATTAGATTCCACATCTTGAAGGGGGGATTCCTATACTTGATCAACCTGTGGACTCTTCTTTTGAAGTACTCTCTCCCACACATGAAACTCCAACCACTCATGATACTTTAAGTGATGTGATTGACAAAATTGGGAGACTCAATCTTGATTCAGTCCTAAATCAATCAACTGAGCAGCCTAGAACATCTCAGAAAGGTCCCCCAAAGTGGTTGACAAGGACACTTGAAAGTGTTCATCCTGATGAGGTTGGAAAGACAGGAACTAGAAATTCAACCCGAAAAAATGAAGGTGATGTAGATGACACTGATTCACCTGTTGATTGGATGTTTCTTATGATTTTGTATTGAATTTGTCTATAGATTTTGAACCAACTTCCTTCAAAGAAGCTACTTCTCATGATGAATGGAAAGAAGTGATGCAAAAGGAGTATGATGCCTTGATAAAGAATGACACTTGGAAGCTGGTTGATCCTCCATTGGGAGCCAAACCAATTTACTGCAAGTGGGTCTACAAGAACAAGTATAAAGTTGATGGCTCACTTGACAAGCATAAAGATAGGCTCGTGGCAAAAGGTTTTGCACAGAAGGAAGGGGTCGATTATGAGGAGACATTTTCCCCCACAACAAAATGGGCTACCATCTGGACACTCTTTACCCTAGCAGCTCAGAACGGTTGGAAAGTCCATCAAATGGATGTAAAAACTGCTTTCTTGAATGGAGTTCTAAAAGAGAATGTTTTTATGTCCGAGCCTGAAGGATTTTCTATGAAAGGACATGAACATATGCAAACTTGTGAAATCCTTGTATGGCCTCAAACAAGCACGGCGAGCCTGGTATGAAAAACTAACTGAGCATCTTCTGAAAATCAATTTCAAACATTATGATCTTGATGATGCAACTTTGTTTATCAAGAAAGTTGGCAAAACAATTTTATATGTTGTGGTATATGTAGATGATCTTTTGATGACAGGGAACAATGATAGTTACATTGCATACATAAAGAAGGAATTGATGAAAGGTTTTGAAATGACCGATTTGGGCTATGTTCATTACTATCTTGGTATTGAAGTAACTCAACATCCGAAGTCCATATTCCTTTCTCAAAAGAAGTACATTGGAGATCTATTGAATAGGTTTGGCATGGCCAAATGCAATCCTCTCACTACTTCAATGGAACAAAACTTAAAGCTCACATCCATTGAAGGAAAAGAATTTGAGGATGCAACAAAGTATAGACAACTTGTAGGAAGTCTCAACTACCTGACTACTACCATATCATACATTACTTTTGTTGTTGGAATCCTCTCCAAGTTTATGCAAAAGCTTTGTGAGGCGAAATTGTCTGCTACAAAAAGAGTTCTAAATTACTTGAATGGAACTCAAGACTTTGGACTCAAGTATACAAGGTGGGCGACTTCAGCTTGATTGGATACTCTGATTGAGGCTTCGATGGAGACAAAGAAAATGAGGCATCTACTTCTGGTTATGCTATGAGTTTTGGATTAGGATATGTCTCCTAGAGTTCACGCAAACAATCAGTTCTAACGGATTCCACAACAGAGGCAGAATATGTGGTAGCAGCTAAGGCAACAAAAGAAATTGTGTGGCTCAGGAAAATTCTGGAATATTTGTAGGTAAAACAAGTACATTCGACTCCACTCATGATTGACAATACCTAGGCAATAAAGTTGGCCAAGAACCCAAAGTTCCATGATCGAAAGAAGCACATTAATACAAAATATCATCTGATTCGACGTCATGTTGAGGAAAAAACAATCCATCTTCGCCATTGTTCCACTAATGAGCAGGTTGCAGACATCTTCACCAAAGCGCTTGGAAGAGAAAATCTTGAAAGATTCAAAATGATGCTTGGACTCAACAACATCCCTTCACATTAAGGGGGGGAACGTTGACACCTAATCCTAGGGATTGGGTGAACAATTGTAAATAGTGTAAATAAATTATAAGAGAAAATGGAGAGTCATCGGGAGATGAAACTCAATAGTCACTCCCTCATGCATATATCTTTGAACAACCTAAATGAAAAATATAATCTCATTTGAGGAGTTACCTCTTGGCCTGACACATATAACGAGGTTTTTAGCTGTGGCTTTCCCTAGGAAATCATTGTGTAATGTGTTGATTGAATATTTTCTCTTATATGCTTTGTGATTTCGCGATTGTTAATTGTTTCCGCAGTTGGTAGAGTAGATTCAAGGCTATTGTTTTAGTAAAGTACATTAGCATTTTGAATCTATAAGGAATTTATACATGGTATCAAAGCTGAAATCACAATAGAAGAGAAGAATATGAGTTTTTACTTGCAGGAGGAACGAGTTTTGCAGATATCTTCTCCAGAGCTAACTGTAGAATCATGATGGTGTTCCATGGTTTGAGGCTCGTGTATGCCCTTAAGGGTAGCTCAAATTACATTGCTTGGAGAGACCAGATGGAAGTAGTCATCAAAGACAATGGATTGAAGAAGTTCATTGATAAGGACATCCCAAAACCAGTTCCAACTGATGCAAATGGTCTAGCAGCGTGGAAGACGTGCATAGCAAAATCAAGAAAGTCTTATTGGAAGGAGTTAGAGATCATATTATCTCGAACCTCCACGGTAAGGAGACCCCATATGCAATGTGGAATGTCTTGACAGACTTGTTTCAAAACAACATTGACCACAGGAACCTGGCACTAAAGGACAAGCTCAAGAAAATCAAGATGGAGAAGGGAAACACAATACCACATTACTTGACCAAGTTCACCCAATTTCGAGATGAGCTTGGGAGTGTTGGTGTTACAGTTGCCGAAGATGATATTGTCTACCTAACACTTGTAGGCCTTGCCAAGAGCTGGCACATCAACTACAAACCATTTGGTTTGTTTCAAGTTTAGTCTCAACTGGTTTTAAATTCAAAATTGATAAGAAGTTTTTCACAGTAGATGTTGATTATTGGATAATTTTTTTTAATAAAAAAATTATTAAAAATATTAAAATAAAAATTAATTATGAAAAACATCAACCTTGTAATTCTAAATAATTAATTATTTATTATTTTTTAATTAAATATAATTAATTTAATGTATATTTGATTTTATGTAATTTAAAATAATTTATTGCATAGATCAATTTAATATTAATTTACAAATTAACAAAATTGTTGTTATTATTATGGATATCTATTAGAATATGTTTTTATTGTCAAATTGTGTTTATTGTTTGTTTCTTGGTCATATTCAACTATAAGGCATTTTATATTCACAATGAGACACGATTAGAGTATTATAGGTATTATTCTTCATTAGCTTCTATGGATGTTTGGGTTTTACCATTTAATTTATTTGTTTGCTTCTTCTTTTTATGTTTATTAAAATTATTATATTTATTTTATATTTTTCTTAGGAGTTCAAATATGATAAATTTATTATTATATATTTATGCATATGCTCATGTATGCATATGTTTATGGTCTTTCATGGTCTCAACACCTCTTTCCTAGATCTAAGGTTATTATGTAGATTGAATTCCTTGGATAAAATTCATTGTATTTACTTTTTTGGCATTAAGTATATTTAATGTATTCTTTAGATATAATATTCTAGGACCTTAGATTTAATTTTGAAGCCTTGCTTTTTACACATGTAAATTGTTTTTGGATTAAATGCTTTATTTCTTTATTTTCTAAGCATTATTTTCATCAAATATGGCATTGTGATTGTATCTTGGGCATACAAATTAGTTAGGATTAACTACTTGACAAAATTGGTTTTCGTTTTCTCTAGGTCTAATTAAAATCCAATCAAATATTAAGATAAATTCTCTACAAATATATAACCTAACGTTTTTGTGCACACTTTTATTTTTTTTGGTGAGCTTAATGGTTGAGAAAATGTATCTTCTCCTAAGAGTTCATAGGTTCAAACCGATAGGAGGATAGGGCATGTACACCTTTCTATAATTAACAGTTAGATTATTGCATGGTGGGGGAGGGGTTTGTCCTACAAAAAAAGGGTGCCTCACTTGGTTGTGACCTTAAAATTAGATTATTTTTATTATTATAAAAAAATGTGAAAATCAGGATTTCAAATAAAAGAGAAAACAATCGATGCATATAATTTTTATTACCTCCCCGCCCCTCCCATCTTAGTAGGAAGTTATACATTGTCAAAATCCATATGAAACTATATCGATTCTCCTTCCTTAATTAGCATGATCTAACCTTTCCTTCATAAAATAATTGTATGATACACCATTCTAGAGTCACCGTGAACACCCTTCTTCTCACAACTGTAAGGTGCAAAAATTAGTTGTAAAAAATTATGTTTCTAATTGTCCCTCCTCTTTAAGTGTTATGCATGGATCTTTTGTAGAGAACCTATTGTTAGGTGCAAAAATTCCACCCACAACAAGGGATCATGACCCAATCAAGACCCTGATTAGGCCTATACTTGTTTGGTGTAGTGATGTCCACTGGTATGTGGACCCAATTGCCACCTAAAGAGATTACTCTTAAAAGGAGACTTTCGTTTAATCTTTCATAAATCTTAATTACAATTTTATTGAACATAAATAAAACTAGCTAGTATCGTGTCTTAATTGAAAGTGATGACTTTAAATGTTAATACTAATTACGAATCATGAATTATTAAGTGAAGAAGAAATTTATCCACTAAATAATTATTAAAGAAGATGTATGTTGCAACTTATAAAACATTGTTTCACGCACTTAGCGTCTATGTGTAATGAAATGAAAAGAGATATGACAAAGCAATTTAATTAACAAAAGAGATTTCAATTCCAGAAAAAATGATTAAATCATAAATGTTGAATTTTGCGAAAAAAAAAATATTGAAAATTGCAACGAGAAGAGGCTTCTAATTTAATTTTCCCTTAATTAAATTAGAAGCACATTGTAATTCCACATCACATGACAACTTGTACGAGTTAAATAAGTCAGGAAGACTTAGTTAGCTCAGTCAATTCGAGTTGAGGGTCAAACTAGAGGCATGTAGAGTGCTCCCTAAGTTTTAGGGGGTCCAGTTGCAGTTTATTTTGAGTTGTAATTATTTAACTTAATTATTTGAGTCAAAATCAATTTAACTAGTTCTAACTAATGGAGGAACTAGTGAGAGGTCCAATGATATAAATATGATTTAATTCACATGCAGTGATCATTAGATAATCGATAATTCACTATAAATAGCTCATGGATGCCATTGAGGAAGACCCAGTTGAGATTGGAGATTAAGGGAAGTGTACTATGAGTTGTATAATTAGAAAATTGTACAGGTGGTTCATCGAGTCAGTAGAAGGTCTTAGATGTATTGCACAATCATTATTGGGTAATTTCCTAATTAATAGGGGCTCAATTTCCCTAGGGATCGCACAAGCAAGGTAGGGCATCCAGAGCCAAGAAATTGGTTAAGTATTGAACCAAGCAAGCCTAGGATGGGGTGAGATAGACATAGATAGTGCAAAGACCTCTCAATCTTGAGAGAAACATTGTATTGTTTCATATTCTTTGACTTATGCAATATAAATATAGCAGGATTTTTAGCTGAGGCTTTCCCCAGATAAATATTTGTGTTATGAGATTGAAATTATTTCTCTTTCTAGTTCATGTGATTGTGCAATCGTAATTGGTTTCCGCAATTTGTAGAGTAGATTCAAGTATTTTGTTTTATCATATTAAAATATCAGTTGAATCTACGTGGATTTTATACATGGTATCAAAGCAGGAATCACTATAGAAGAGAATATTATGAGTTTGTTTTGAGAAAGTGAATCGAATTCGTAGATCTACTCTTTAGGACCAGTAGCAGGATCGTGATGTCTTTCTGTGGATTGAGACTCGAATATGCCTTTCAAGGTAGTTCGAAATACATAGCTTGGAAGTAAAGGATGGAAGAAGTGTTGGAAGAAAACAGGCTAAATGATTTCATAGGTAGTGATATTCCTAGGCCCACAACAACAATTGCTCAAAATTTGGATGCATGGAAGAAGAATGTAGCAAAGGTGAGAACGACTATGTTAGAAGGAATTCGAGATCTTGTCTTTCTCATCCTTGAGATATGGTACATACCTTATTAACCATGGGAATTTCGTGACACATTCCTCATCTGATAATTGCCCCATCTTGAGTTCATAGAACTTCTTTTCTTTTCCATTGTAATAATGTTCAGACACATATTTCTCTATGAAGATATTTTCAAATTTCGTCCAAGTCAACTCCCTCTCGACAATCCACATAACATACTTCAGATCTTCCCACCATATATTTTCTTTTACCTTCAAGCTGTAAGTGACAACTCTAGCTTTCATATTTTCAAAATAGTTATGTACTCTGAAAAACTTCTTCATGCCCAACATCCAAGCTTTTGGATCCTCTGCTTTGTTCATATGCCCATGAAATGTGAGTGGCTTGGATTTCTGAAATTCCTTGGGCATATAGTCCTTTTTATTTCTTGATGGATGATGATGATGATAATGATGGAAGAAATGATAGTGCCTCCTGGTATGAGAACTGGATGGTATGCTAGAATGATGCACATTAATGTTGGTTCCTTTGTCTTGGTGTGCTCAACGAAGAATATCCCTTCACGATGTCCTCACTTTTATCCCTATGTCTCTTCCAAGACCTACCACCATCTGTCCCAATGGTATACTCAGATGATCCCCAAGGAATCCTTCTCTCTATATAAGGTCGTCATCTCTGACTTCCCTTACCTCTGAAAATTTGAAAGACTTTGTAGAATGATTTCATTTATCTCAGCATACCTCTCTTGGGCTCTTACCAACCTCTCATTATCTACCTTGAACTCCTAACCTTGGCCCTTAGGCTTATAACGGTATCCATCCAATCTAGAGAGTAACTCCCTCCCCCTTGGTCGACTAAGATTTCCTCTTCATTGACCTTGAATTCTTCACTTTCATGCTGTGATTGATTTGAATTGTACTACACCTTGCCAATTGTCATTTCTTCTTTCGCTCTATCTTATGTTGCTTGTAATGTGTTTTTAATCATGCAAACTATTAGATAACCCAAATACATGAATAAATAGACACAATTATGGCCATGAATTTCCCACCCATGGAGCTGTTATGGTGATCCCTGTTGTGTTAAGACAACCACACTAACATACTCATAATGTTTAGTATCTCATACACATCGATTACAATTCAAGTAATCTAAGTTGTTAGTGCATAATCATTAAAATAAACAAACAACTAGTCACAAGGTTCTACCCTTGTATAGATGCCATAACAATATCCCTGAAACAAAATAACCATACTAGCATATAAATTTAGCAATTTACCATATGAGGTTTGTAGGCCTACCCAGATTCATAATTCATTACAGTTGGAAATTTGTTTAGTCAAGCTGACTGTTGAACTTCTTGTGGTTCCAATAGGTCACAATGTCAATCAATATCTAGTTGGATCTGTTATTAATTTATTTACATTGACTTTTAATAACTAAACATTTTACTTAGGAATTTCCTAAAGTCCATCAATTGTCCATGATAAATCCCATCCAGTCTGAGTCTTGAACCTAGATGTTGATCAAATACCACCTGTAGTGACACCCTTCCCACCACTTCCCAGTGAGACAATGTGTCACTGAGGATCCAACTCCTCTGGTACCGTTAGAAGAATGGGATACTAAATAATACACACACACACACACACACACACATATATTTCGATGTATCTATTATTGGTGTTACCGTTTATGGTATTTATTTTGCCTCATGTAAGTGACAGTTATAACATTTTGTTTTACATTTGTTTATATTTGATTATGCTTAATGAGCTTTATTATCATTTATGTTTGTATAATTAATTCATAATAACATAATTGTTAATCTTAATTAGATTAACCTACCACCTAAACCTAGCGATGCTTACATCTATGTCACCGCCTATGGTTAGTTACACATTCATCGATCTGATAACTCTCCTCTTGGAACCTTGATCTATGTTTTGCAACATTGTGAATTTCACGTCCGATAACCCAGGTTGGGACCGACGCAGTTAGGGTTATGAATCATGGTTTCGACCCCACATCGAGAGGTCCACATCTCCTCTGCCAGATCCGACAGTCTAGGAGAACTTCACCACCCCGCCACCTTTTCAAATGACATCATGGGGAATGGATATCACAGCATAATTTTGGTGGGCCTTCCTCTGCCCTCTCCATCTTTGATTGGTCCATGAGGGATAGTTCGAGATACTATCCTAGTAAAGTCTCCCTACCCACACCCAATCATGATAAGTTTGGATATGAACAAGCCAATCAAGGCATGCCACGTCTAGGTCTTCCTTCTGTCCAATAGTATTGATGTATCTTATTGGTTATAAATTAAGTCTTCATGCAACTCCATTGCATCGCCATCGAGCATGGGCTCCTTCTGGGTTTGGTTGCAGAGCCTCTAAAATCGACTTGATTCAGTTCAACATCCCTATGTGGCCTTTATGAGCTACTAGCCCTTACAGGTGCCACCCTCTTGAGCTTACGCTTGAGTAACTCCTCCTGAGTTCACATGTGTTTTTAATACCAAAACGATCTTGAGGATATTGATGTCCCTCATTGATTTGTAGGCCAAGGTTCCCCCTTAGTCGTGAAATGCCATAGCCAATAACACTATGAAGCTTATCGAAGACTTGCAGGATTGCTAAAAATGCAAGGTTGGCTGAGCCTCCACTACAAGATCATGAGTTATAATAGTCACAAGAGGAAGTTATCCTCAACATTAACACAAGCCTCATAAAATTCCTTATAGGTTTGTGGCTAATATAAATGTACATTCAATGATATATGTATGCATAGGCCTTGTCAACAGGCTTCCTTCGTTGTAACCATTCTTCTTTAATAAAAGAATCCTTATGCCAATGGTTGTAATGATTAAATCTAGTTCTTGGAACCATTTCTAATGCTCTACCATTGTATATTGTTATTTAACATGCATGCTAATAGAATAGTCAAATATTTCATAACAAGCATTCCATGCCAAGGATATATTACACCTTTGTTGCTCACATTTATAAACATTATTTCAATCTAGTATTTGTAACACATTCACATTACAGTTGTCAACACCATTACAATTTAGAAATGTAAACACATATTCATTAACCCAAAAAATACATGAAACACTTATCTTGGAATATCCTAGGCAACTGAGTCTGGGACAAGGAATCTCCACCCAACACTAGATAGTGGTAGCCAAGCTCACTCGCAGCTGTCACCCCAGAGCCAAATTCCAAAGAATAAGTGGCTTGATTCAAGGATACCCAAATATATCAAGGGAATACAGAGGTCAACTGCCTCAGCATCTTGACTTGTCTATCTACTGGATATTCTAGCTCCTCCTAGGCTCCTTTGGGAACCTAACCAATCTCCAACATATTGACTTGTCTATCTACTGGATATTGCAGCTCCTCCCAGGCTCCTTTGGGAACCTAACCAATCTCCAGCATATTGACTTGTCTTTCTGCTAGGAATTGGATACCCTCCCCAATACTTTTGGAAATTTTAATACAACTTAAATTTTGGTATGTGTGGTTGACCATATAGTACACTTGAACACTTAGATCTTGTAGAGTGTCCAAGCATTGCAGAATTGCCTCCCCAACTTACATGTCAACGGTTCTTGCAAAAAAAGATTCTTTTATCTTCAGGACTGCCAAGTGCTACAGGAAACCTAAGTAATTTGAAAATTTTGTTCTCAGAAAGATCTGACTTGTAAATGTTGCCACCTTCATTCAGTGATCTAAGGATCTTCGAGGAGTTGGAGTTCCAGTGATGCACCTTCAAATGTTTCCCTGATTCTATTAGAATGTTGACTCGGTTGGAAAAGTTAGCACTCAGATATATGGATCTTAAATGGTCAAAAATAACAGAATGGTTCTCTAGATTACCAAAAACACTTGAAACATTATATATTAGGTAGTGTGCGGAAATGGAGGAGCTGTCAGGTCAGGAAAGATTGGAATATTTGGAGGATTTGCAGATATCTTCATGTCGTGGGTTGAAGCGCATACACGGGTTGGCACAACTGACAAAGCTTCAAAGGCTCGACATTTCCATGAGCGACGAGTTAGAAGAGCTGCTCGACATTCAGGGTTCCCAGCCTTTGAAGGAGGTTAATGCCCTTTCGTGTCCCAAATTGAAGCGGTAATATAAAAAGTTCACAGAGAACTTGTAAATATTTTTTCTAGTGACACACATAAATATTGTAGACTTAAAATCCAATGTGTTAGGCTTATTTACAAAAGTTGTATTTGGTTCTTTCCCAGGTCATTCTGTTTGATGATGTTTTAATCCATTTAATGTTTTGATCATATATTTGTTTCATTATCTCCAATACCACAAATCCACACCTGTCCTCACAACAAATCTCTTATATCTATTTTCACTATAAGGAAAATTGTGATAGCATATCCCCTACAAACCATTTGGTTTGTGTCAAGTTTAGTCTCAACAGGTTTTAAATGCAAACTTGATAAGAACTTGTTCACCGTGGTAAAAATCTCAAAAAGAAAAGTCAACCTTGTAATTCTAAATTAAAATTTAAAGTTCAATATAATTAATTTAATTTATATTTGATTTTATGTAATTAAAATTAATTTGTTATATACATTAATTTAATATTATTTTTATAAATTAATAAAATTATTGTTATTATTATGTATATATTATAATAACTTTTATTATTAGAATGTGTTTAGTGTTTGTTTTGTGGTTGTGTAGAGGTGCATTCTACAACCCAATATGACCCTAAGGATGTTAGCGCTCAAAGTTAAATTTTAGCTAATGTCATCCAACATAAAAGTAAAAAAATTAGAAATCTAAATAATATTTATGTTAGTCACTCCAATAAATAATAACAAGGAAAATAGATAAAAATAATGTTGGCCCAAAATAAAAATGAAAAACTACAATACAATCATCCCATGCATAATTACAATACAATTATCTCATGCGTTCAATAGTTCTTTTATTATATACCTTGGATTTGAATGGATCATAAATTTACCTTCAACAAAAGATTTTACCACATTAAAATTCCAAATTAGGTAAAATTCTAAACAAAGTTAATTCAACCCAAAGAATCCAAAATCTTGCTCTAAAATCTTTTAATGTTTCTTTTAATTAATTATTTGTAAAATGAATCTTTAAAAGGAAAACCATATCCTATTGATATATTAAAATTTTTATACACATAAATATTTCTATGTCAAAGTTGTAATATTAGAAAAAAATTATTCCATGTAGTTTTATTATAAATTTTGTTATCATGTCATGTAAAAAACATCATTAAATATAATATTCATATTCATATTCATATTATTATTAAATCTAATATTCATATTAATATATTACAATATTAATATTACTCAACTTAATAACTTGTGATTAATATAATTTTTGTAGTAAAATATAGTTTAATATATCATGATATATATTAACTCTAGGTATATATGGGATAGAAGAACAAAGACGTAGAGTGATAGAGGTCGAGAGATAGAGGGAATGAGATAAAGGAGAGAGGGAGGGATAGGGAGATGGAGTTGGAAGGAGAGAAAAGGAGGGAAGAAGAAATACATGGAGAGAGAGGGACTGACAAGGAAGAGATGGAGAGAGAGTGTTTATGCTTGGGGATGAGATAGAGAGATAAAGAAGGAGAGATGAAGAGAAGGGGGTAGGGGAAAGGGAATGAAAGAGAGAGGGAGGGAGATAGTGACAAAGTTGGAGAGCGAAGAGAGAGAGAGAGAGAGAGAGGGAGATGTGAGATAAAGGGAGAGAGAGGAAGGAAGAGAGTGAGGATGTGAGAGGGAGAAGGAGAGAGGAAGGGAGAGAAAGGGAGGAAGGTAAGAAGAAAAACACATAGAGAGAAAGGTGGAGAGAGTGTGAGGGAGTGATAACGGAGATGGAGAGAGAGGGAAAAAGGAGAGCATGATTTCTAATGGAGAGAGATGGAGATGGAGAGAGATGGAGAGAGAGGAGAGATGTTGATTTCTAATCCTAATTGATTGCTTGCACTATATACATTGATTTCAATCTAGATTTTTTCTAATTCTATTTGATTAGTTGCACTAGATTCATTAATTTTCGTGTAGATGGTTATTTATATTCCTATTTGACTGCTTGCACTATAAGCATTGATTTCTTTGTAGATGGTGATTTATAATCCTATTTGATTACTTGCACTAGATGTATTGATTTCAATGTATATGTTGATTTCTAATGATATTTGATTGCTTGCATTAGATGCATTGATTTCAGTATAAATGTTGATTTCTAATCATATTTGATTGCTTGCACTAGATGCATTGATTTTAATGTAGATGTTTTCTAGTTCTCTTTGATTTCTTACACAAGATGCATTGATTTCAGTGTAGATGTTGATTTCTAATTATATTTGATTGCTTTCACTAGATGTGTTGATTTCAACGTAGATGTTGATTTTTTATTATACTTGTTTTCTTGCACTAGATGCATTGATTTCTGTGTAGATATTGATTTCTAATCCTATTTGATTGTTTGCATTAGATGCATTGATTTCAATGTAGATTTTTTTTCTAATCATATTTGATTTATTGCATTAGATGCATTGATTTCATTGTAGATGCTTATTTTTTATTTGATGTAACTGGATCTATGATGGTACATTAATTTTAAAGTGATTGGATTAATAGTGTGATTGGTTTTAGTTGAAGTACACAAAAATGATTCACAATGTGCATTGATTTTTATGTTATGGTAATTTAAATTATTAATATTGGAGATCAAGAGAGAAAAGGTAAGATTTTTACTACAATAGCTTGAGTTAAAGGTTTGAATGGTTTACGATTTAAGTTGCACTTTTCATATTATCGATATGAAACTATGGAAAAACTAACAGGGGTGACATTGAGAATAGTAGAAGAAAATAGTTTGAGATTGAACACAATGAAGACTATTTTTAATTAACTACATTCTTATTATTCGCATTTTTTGCCATTCAACGCTATTACATTGTCACTTTGCATTCAAATTTTTTATTCCATCATTTTTCATAATTAAAGTTATTAACAATATCTATCATCTCAACAGATATAGGTAACTGAGAAAATTTAAAATTAAAACTACTCTTCAAGGTATATTTAGTAATACCTGGAGGGACACTATTAAGAATTAATTGGTTGTCAAAAATTGTGGTACCTAAAATTAAATGAAATAGATGTGCAATATCAATCCTCCTGCAAGATATTGACAAGATTGCCTTCTTCATCACCAACTAATTACTAATAGACAATTACATACACATATAGAAATATAACACAAAAACTGTAACATTCATAAACATTACCATCCAAATCCAAACGCATAAACACACAAAACACTCAAAGCATCCAAACACAGACACACACAAACACTCAAAACATCCAAACACAGACATACAAACCATTCAAGGAAAGCAACATAGACCAAAATAAAGAACATAATTATATGGTCATATTAGAAAAAGAAAACATAATGTAAATTTCAAAGTATGAAGTTTATCTCAAACATATACATAATAATGATAATCTAAAAATATGACATTGCTACCCTCAGTTGGAACCAACTTAGATCCATCTAACTCCAGATCTATCATGCGTCGAGAGGGATCAAATCCCTCAAGGTGTAAACATTTCCTCAAATTCTACACTCCAAATAGAAGATTTGCACCTCGAGGGATTCAATCCCTCTCGGTGCATGACAGATCTGGAATTAGATGGATCTAGGCTGGTTATATTTAACTATAAGGCATTTTATATTTATAATGAGGTATCATTATACTATTATAGATATTATTATTCATTAGTTTATATGAATGTTTGGGTTTTACTATTTAAATTCTTTGCTTCCTCTCTTTATGTTTATTAAAAGTATTATATTTATTTAATATTTTTCTTATGATTTAAAATATAATAAATTTATGGTTATATATTTATGCATATGCTTATCTATGCATATTTTTATGGTCTTTCATGGTATCAACAGTTTTTTTCTAAATCTAAGCTTGTTATTTAGATTTAATTCTTCGGATAAAATTCCTTGTATTTACTTTTTTAGCATTAAGTGTATTTATTGTATTCTTTAGATCTATTATTCTAGCACCTTAGATTTAATTTTGAAGCCTTGCTTTTACACATATGCAAACTCGTTTTGGATTCCATGCTTTATTTCTTTATTTTCTAAGAATTATTTTCATCAAATAGTATCTAGAGCATACAAATTAGTTATGATTGATTACTTGTCAAAAATTGTCTTCATTTTCTCAAGGTTTAATTAAAATTCAATCAAATATTAAGATAGCTTCTCTACAAATATATAACCTAATTTTTTTGGGCATTATTTTATTTTTTTGGTGGGCCTAATGGTTGAGAAAACGTGTCTTCCCCTAAAGGTTCATAGGTTCAAACTTAGAGGAGGATCGGCTATGTACACCTTTCTAGAATTAACATTTGAATTATTGCAAGGTGGGGGGGCCTTGTCCCACAAAGCAGGGTGTCTCATACACCACTTTCGTGTCTCACTTGGTTGTGACCTCAAAATTAGATTATTATTATTATTATTATAAAAAATGTGAAAATCAAGATTTCAAACAAAAGAGAAAGCAAGTGGTGCATATAAGTTTTTTTTACCTTCCCACCCCTCCCATCTTAGTAGGTAGTTGTACATAACTTAAGAATCCATATGAAACTATATGGATTCTCCTTCCTCAATTAGCATGGTCTAACCTTTCCTTCATAAAATAATTTTATGATACACCATTCAAGAGTCACCATGAACACCCTTCTTCTCACAATTGTAAGGTGCAAAAATTGGTCGTACAGAATTATTTACGTAGTTTTCCCTCCTCTATGAGTTTTATGCATGACTCTTTTTTTGAGCAACCTGTTGACAAGTGGAAAAATTCCTCCTACAACAGGGATCATCACCCAATCAAGACTCTTCTTAGGCCTATACTTGTTTGGTTTAGTGATGTCCACTGGCATGTGGACCTGGTTTCCACCTAAAGAGATTGCTCCTTAAAGAAGACTTTTGTTTAAGCTTTCCCAAATCTTAACTGCATTTTTTATTGAACATAAACAAAACTAGCTAGTATCCTATCTTAGTTGAAAGCGATGACTTATAATGTTAATACTAACTATGAATAGTGAATTATTAAGTGAAGAAGAAATTCATTCACTAAATAATTATTAAAGCGCATGTATGTTGCATCTTATAAAACATTGTTTCGTACACTTAACACCTATGTGTAATCAAAATGAAAGGAGACATGACAAAGAAATTTAAGTAACAAAAGAGATTTCAATTACAAAAAAAGAAGAAGAAGAAGAAAAGGAAAGAAAGAAAAAGAAAAAGAAAAAGAAAGAAGAAGAAGATTAAATCATAAAACATTCTCAAATTATAAAAAAATATTATCTAATTACAAATCTGAAAATGTCTTTTACTTGTAATATAACTTAAACAAATAAAATGTTTGAATCAAATAATAAATTATATGGAAAAGAAATAGTTCATTTTCTTGACAATTATATAGCACATATGAATGGAATAACCTATAAAGGATTATATCAAGCACTTAACAATTAATTTTTAATATTATGTTATACTCAAATACATTAAGGAAAGTAATTTCACATCAAACTGAATAAATGACTTAATTCACACTAATATATTTATGTAATCATTCACACATTCAAATAAGAATTCAAAAAATTTCAATCTTCCATTTCTTTATTTCAAAAATGTTAAAAATGATCATATTAAACACTTCATCATCTAACTTTTAAATCTTAAGTGAAGCTCAAATACATCAAAGAAACTAATTTCAGAAAAAATTGAATAAAAAAATAATAACTTAACTCACTGTAATGCAATAATATAATCATTCACGCATTTGAATAAGAGTTACTATGAAATATTTTGATCTCCCAAGTTTTATTTCAAAATTGATAAATAATAAGAAGTTTTAGAATTCAAATTTTCCAATCCTTAGGTGCATTTGTCATTGACAAGAATGCTTAGGTCTCAATTATGGAAATTCCAACCCCTCAACTTTCTTCAAAATTATATTCAAACTAATAGAAATATCAAGTCCTCATTACAAGATTTAGAGCCCCCTTCATAACATTAATAATTGATTTCTAGAAAAAAATCCTATTTTTCTTGAACAAACTCTCTAAATGGATATTCAGATTCTTATTTTGTTGCATCAGAACAGAGCTTATTTTGCTTGTGGGGATGGATTTCTCATTATCCCAAGCGTTAAAATAATTAAACTTTTTTGTGTCGTCCTCCCTTTTCTTCTTCAAATCTAGAATACATTTATCACATTAATTTCTTAGACCTTGTGGCATTTAGATATTTGTATAGTCCCCCCAATATTTTTCTTCATTAATTTTCCTTTGGAAGGCCTTAAGCATTATCTGTTTGTAAATATAAACCATAGTGAAAATGAAACTATTGGAAACACATGAAATCAATTATGCAATTAAGATTCATTGATAGAGAATATTTTGCTAAATGTATAGAAATCTATAGGGTCACCAATTTATTACAATGCCAAGATATTAGTGTATCAACAATCAAGATATCAAACATCGAGAATATCAAATTGGTTTTCATTGATAGAGAGTTTTTTGTTAAATGTATAGCAATCTATAGGGCCACCAATTTATTACAATGCCAAAATATTAGTGTATCAATCATCGAGATATCGAGTATTGAGAATATCAAATTGGCTTTCATACTCACTCATCACCTTTAATTTAGATAAAAAAACTCATCTACACAAAGTTTTATTGAATTAGAAAGAAATTTATTTTCATACTTAATTATCTTTGTTGGTACTATTTTATTGCCATCCTTTTCTCCTAAAAATCCATCATTCATCTATCATTTTCTCCCATAAACCCCTCATAATCCATTGAAATTGATCAATTAAGCATTATAATTGTTATTTTACATTAAATTTAATTTGTGGATTTTTATGTTAAAAATTAGAATTTTTCAACAAAATTACGGGATGTCATGACTTCTTGTAACTGGTTTATATTGTGACACGTGGCATGGAAGGAAAATCAAAACAGAGGATAGGGACGTGATCACAGATGTACATACATGGTGAAAGATCTATTCAGCATCGCATCTGGAGCTCCTGGATACATGGTCAATGCTGGTCAAACCTAGCCTTTTTGGTTATAAAAGTAGCAAAAAGCCAAAGTTACCTAAACTGATTTCTTTTTGTTTTAGAAATCAGTTAAGATTAGAAAAAACAAAAATCACCTTTTTGACTGTAAAAGCAGAAACATCTGCGTGATAATGTATGTACATTCGATTGTAAACCTTAAGGAATGTTAGTGAACGAAGGATACTAGATTTGAGCAGACTTAAGACTACATATTATATTTTTTTCCAGAACTCTGTTATTGCGTATTGTATTGTTACCATAACTCTGTTCTTGCATGTAATTGATTTCCAGACTTTAATCATAGGCAGTGTTTCATCATTCCAGTGTTTTATGTGTTAACGGTTTCATCATCTGAAGTTTTCTAAGTGTGCCATCAACGCGTGGACGGGCCCTACGTGGGGACTGGTATACTTTCATTTCATTTTCATAGCATTTAGACTTCAGATCTGAATAGCGTTTGATGCCATTTATTTGCTTGTGAATTAATTAATTCGCTTAGAAGTGCTTGCGAGTGTTATTGTATGATTCATGGTGATAGCTTGAAACTTCAATTACTAAATTATTGAACAAGATCTTGTAAAAGATTTAATTGAGCATTGAATTTCGAAGTATCTATGTGGACTCTGTTTTCATGCATTTGAGTTTTAGTATGCTTAAAAGAGTTTTTAGTTTTCATGAATTTGATTGTTAGGATGCTTAGTGTGTTACCGAGAAAGAGTTTTTGTGAATTGTATCCCTGTAAGAGGATTGAAAACTCAGACTAGTAACACGCTGTGTTTTTAGAACAGTTAATTAAATTAGATGATCTGAGTGTTTAAAGTGTGCAAGGAAACATATTCCAATCTCTTGTAAAAGAGTGTTGTAGCCTGTCACAGTAGACACTTATCTAGGTAGATGAGATCCTTTTAGGTCTATATATTTTAGACACGTGCCTCTAAGTTTACCTACCTTGGTTGACATTAAATTTAGTCTAATCTAGACCCCTGGATTGGTCACTATATTTTGAAGCCGTTGCTGGGGAGGCGCAACTAGAGGATTTCTAAAAAAAAAATAAAACAAACAAAAACATAGATTTAATTTTGATTCATCATTTTAGAAGTCATGTTTTCTTATGTCTAGATCTAGAGATGATAAAGGTAGATTCATAAAAACCACCCATCCCAAAAATAACCTACCACCAAGAGCAGATCCTTTAGGAAAAATTGAACACACAACACCAGCTGAGAAAGTCACCATACAAAAATTAGAGGATAAACAGAAATCAGGGCAAAGACTCACACTCATTGAGAGACAAATCCTATTGGAACATGAATCACAGAAGAAACATCTCCTTGAATCCTCTATAAAAAGAGAAAGTAGTAAAATAACTCAACAATCTATAGAACAACTTCTCTTTGAAACAAGTGACACTGAACAAGGAATTAAATCAACAGAGGAATCTATCAAAATGGCTGAGGAAGGAGGAGGATCAGCAAGAAGACCCACTCCTGAACAACAAGATCAAAGGGAGGAGGAAGAGTCAACCTTTAAATTTCCTATTCAAGAACCAGGAGAAAATCATGATGAAGAAATAAAAATGAGAAACATCCCTCCATCTGTGTTACCAAACTTTTATGGCATGGCTTCAAAAGACCCAGCTTTATTCTTGTTTTAGTTTGACATAGTGTGTCGAACATATGGTTACACAGATGATGCCCATAGTCTTAGACTCTTCCCAGCAACATTAAAAGCATTGGAACTAAGATGGTTCATGGGACTTGGTGAACATGCAATAACTGGTTGGGATGGCATGAGAAGAATATTCCTAAAGAAATACCAACCTTATTGTAGATTGAAAGATTATAAAGATAATATCTTTAGAATGAATCAATAGGAGGATAAAAATTTAGAGGAGTACTTGGAACGATTTGTTTACAATTTGCAAAAATCAAAACATCGAACCATGTCTCTTGATCTGATTCGAACAATATTTTTGAAGGGCATTCGAGAGGAATACTTAGATGATCTTAATTTGATGGGAAAAGGTGATATTTCCACCTTACCTTTCGAAGAAATTTCTGATTTATGTGAAAAGTATTCTAGGAGCAAAGCCATAAATGGAAAAAGAGCCATATCATCCAAAGCCACAAAATCTGCTTCAGCAAGTGTCACAAGAGCTGAAATAGGAAATTTGTTAGAAGAATTCAAAACAGATCTATTAAGTACCTTAGGAGTTCAAATTGACATTATGAAAGCCAAGAAAATACAAGAAGAGGAAGATCAATTAATGGTTGTCTTTTGTCCAAAATGCCAAAAGAAACATGCTTTGAAAGACTGCCCATTAGAAAACATTCAAGTTTGCACCTTTTGTACTGAAAATCATGATATATTTCATTGCTCTAAAGTCAAGATTTTGCAGAATTGTAATTTGGGAGCTAACACAGATATGGAGAATGTGTATTTCATGGGCGCAAAGAGACCATGGTAGCCAAGACCTCCATCTCTAGGTATGTTTCCAAACTAGAATTTGCAATTTCCTGCATAAGATCAGATGTATGCTCAGAATTCTTGGAATGTACCCATGCCATGGCAGCACCAAAATTACCCACAACAACAATGGAGACCATCTCAACGATATCAACCATATCCTCAACCATACCAACCATATTCTTAGCCATATCAATAGTATCATCAACCATATTCACAATATGCTCAAACATATCAACAATATCCTCAGCAGCAAGTTGTTTATCAACCCCAAAACACTCAACAAGCATTGCCTACTCCTCCACCAATAAATCCACCTTAATTACAACTTCCATCTAACCAACAACCTCCTAGACCCACTCAGATTCCTGATCAACCTGTACCAAATCCAAATAATAGAGCAGAGAGACCAGCTTATAGTGTAGATGAGGGACCATCATATCCCACATTACCTTTACAAAATATCAATTTGAGCTCTGGTAAGGTACTTCAAAAAGAACCTCCAATAGCTGAAAAACAAGAAGAAACGAAGAAAATGAAAATGAAACTCCAACTCAAAGGAAACAAAATGATGACACCAAAAATAAACAAATGCAATCGTTGCATCCAACACCTTTTCCAGACCGATTGGTCCAAACAAAACTTCCCATGTCTATACCACAGTTTGATGTTTTAGATGAGCTAAAGAATGTCTATATAAGAATTCCGCTACTACAAGCCATAAAATACATTCCCATATATACTAAGGCCATCAAAGAACTGTGCCTTAAGAACCCTACTAGGAAAAGAGTTTATCCACAAACCATTCATGTTATAGACATTTAGCTGGCCTTATGACAAACACCATTTCAATGGAAAAGTATGTTGATCCTGGTATTCCAAGAGTCACTACAATCATTAACAACATACATATTCCAAACACCTTAATTGACCTTGGGGCCGCAATAAATGTGATGACTCTTGAAACAATGAAAACACTGCAGCTCACAAACTTGCAGCACACAACAATTGTTCTAGAACTCGCTGATATGTCTAAAGTGATTCCTGAAGGGATTTTGGAGGACATAATTGTTTCATTGGACTCTTGGGAGTATCCAGTGGAATTTTTAGTTCTTCAGCCAAAATCTAATTTAGGAGGACACCCTATCGTCCTTGGTAGAGCATGGCTAGCAACTGCTGATACATTCATAGGATGTAGATCGGGTAATATGATCATTTCACGAGGAACTGAAAGAAAATAACCCACTCTCTACCCGTCAACACAATCACCAGCAGTAGCACACAATTTATGGCTTGATGATAAATACAATGATAAGGACGAAGTTCAATCTATTTTCAGCATCAATCAAATCTATGATTTTCAAGAACATAATAATGATGATTTGGTAGAATTGTTCCTTTCTCAACCTGATATTTCCAAAGAATTAAGAAATGAAAAATACCATGCTACAGATGAAATTTTGGCACAAAAATTTTCAGGAACATGCACCTAATCATTCTTTGCAAACAACATTTCAGAACATTTTTCCCATTCAATCTATCACAAACACACAGAGCAAGACCATAGAGATTATTCCAGGAAAAGCTTTGAATATTAGCACTCACCTAGACTCATCTCAGGAGGGAAAATTGATCCAACTATTCAGAAAATACCAGAAAGCATTTACTTGGGACTACACTGATATGCACGGAATTCACCCTAAAACATGCACTCACCATGTTTATACCAATAGTAATATCAAACCAGTGAGGCAACCGCAGAGAAGAATGAATCACATGCTTCAGGATATTGTTAGAGATGAATTACAAAAACTACTGAAAGTCAATTTTATTTATCTTATCTTTGACAGTCAGTGGGTATCCCCATTTGTAATAGTGCCCAAGAAAAATGGCAAGTGGAGGATTTGTGTTGATTATAGACAATTGAACAAAGCAACCCTCAAATATTATTTCCCACTACCATTTATTGACCAAGTGCTAGACACATTAGCTGGGAAATCATCATTCTCTTTTCTTGATGGTTTCAGTGGCTATAATCAGATCAGGATAGCCTTAGAGGACAAGGACAAAACCACTTTTACTTGTCCCTGGGGCACTTATGGCTTTAATGTTTTACCATTTGGACTTTGCAATTCTCCAGCTACATTTCAGAGAGCTGTATTAGCTATTTTTGCTGATTTAGTTCATGAATATGTTGAAGTTTACATGGATGATTTTTCAGTGTATGGTAATTCATTTGAGCATGCATTAGAGAATCTTGAAAAAGTTTTGAAGAGATGTATTGAAGCTAATCTATCCCTGAGCAATGAAAAGTGTTTTATGATGTTAAATGAAGGGATAGTATTAGGACACTATATTTCATCTCAAGGCATTAAAGTTGATCCATCAAAAATCCAGATCATTGTCAATTTGCCAATTTGCCAATTCCGAAGACTCAAAAAGAGGTAAGAAGTTTTCTCGAGTATGCAAGCTATTACAGAAGGTTTATTGAACATTTTAGTAAAATAGCTTTACCTCTGTTTAAGCTTTTAGCAAAAGATACACCTTTCAACTGGAATGAGAATTTTCAGCAAGATTTTGAAACACTCAAAGAAAAATTATCAACCACACCAGTCTTAAAAGGACCTAACTGGACCCTACCATTTCACATCTTTACAGATGCATCTGATACTACAGTAGGTGCCTCATTAGGCCAAAAAGAAGAGTCTTTCAATTATGCCATCTATTTCATTAGCAAAAATCTAACACCTGCAGAATTAAACTACACAGTCACTGAAAAAGAAATGGTTGCCATCACACATGCTGTGAATAAATTCCGACATTATATAACTAGTTATGAGGGTTTTGTACATACTAATCACTCTGCCATTAAGTATTTAATGAATAAACCAATCACTAATGGCAGAGTTACCAGATGGTTGTTATTATTACAGAAATTTAATATTACAGTGTTAGATAGACCAGGTAAGGAGAATCAAGTGGCAGATTTTCTTTCTAGACTGCAAAATTCAGGTGAGATTGTTCTGGTTGAAGATTCTTTTCCAGATGAAAATTTATTTGCAATTTCAATAGTGAATCCTTGGTATGCTGACTTAGCCAATTATTTGTCCATAGGAAAAACGCCTCCATATTTTACTTCAAAGGAAAAGAAGAGGTTGATAAAACAAAGTGATAGATATTCATGGGTTAATGGAGATTTATTCTACACTGGTTATGATATGATTATTAGACAATGTGTAAGAAATGATGAAATAATTGATATTTTAAAATATTGCCTTGATGAACCATGTGGTGGGCATTTTGCAGCCAAAAGAACATCATTCAAGATTTTCAGTCTTGGATACTATTGGCCATCTATTTTTAAGGATTCCAAGAAGTATGTGAAAAGTTGTGATAGTTGTCAAAGAATGGGCAGACCAATAGCTACAGATGAAATGTCACTTTAGCCTCAAGTACATTTAGAGCCATTTGAAAAATGGGCTCTAGATTTTGTAGGACCCATCAATCCAACTTCCAAAGGTAAAAAGTACATCCTAGTATGTACTGATTACGTGACCAAATGGGCTGAAGCAAAATCACTAGTCCGGGCAACTGAACAAACGGTGGTAAACTTCCTTTTTGAAGAAATTTTTGTAAGGTATGGAGTACCAAGGAAGATAGTGACAGATCAAGGTACTCAATTTACTTCAAAGCTAGTCAAAGACATCACGGAAAAATATAAAATCAAGCACATGAAAAGTACACCTTACCATCCACAGGCCAATGGCCAGGTGGAATCTACCAATAAAACATTGGATGGAATTATCACTAAGACCGTAGCAATGAACAGAAAGAATTGGGAAGGGAAGCTCAAAGATGCACTCTGGGCTTACAGAATCACGTGGAAAAACACTACAGGATTTACACCATATCAGTTGGCGTATGGAAAAGAGGTAATGCTTCCTATTGAATTTCAAATACATAGTTATAAGATGGCTGCAGATTTAGGAATTGATCTCAATGAAGCCCAACAAGAGAGAATTCGACAATTGAACCAGCTAGATGCAATGAGGCAGCAAGCCGAGGAGACAACAATCCTAATGCAGAAACAAAGGAAGCAGTGGCATGATGCACACATTAAAAGGAAACAGTTCAAAGAAAGAGACCGGGCTTTACTCTTTGACTCTAAATTCAAATATCATAAAGCCAAATTTACCACACATTGGATGGGCCCATAAGAAATAGTTCAAGTATATGAAAATGGAACAATTAAGATTACTACCATTGATGGAGAAGGCAACACCTTTCTTGTCAATGGACATAGGTTGAAACTCTATCATAAGCCCATCAGCCAGGAGGATTTTATTCAAACTGTATCTCAGCAAAGGGAGGTTGAGATATTGCAACCTTCAGCTGTGATATCTCCACCTTATTTAATTCAATTTAATTTCATCAATATCTATCTATCTATCTATCTATCTATATATATATATACACACACACAAAATAAAAATAAAAAATAAAAAAAAAGAATAAATAATAATAATGGTTTTAGATGTGAAAACCTGACTCTGGCACACTCTAACCCAGAATTCTTACTAGAAAACCAATCCTTTGGCTGGTAAGAATTCCTTGTTCTATTTGTTTACTGTTTTGTTCCTCACTTCAATAATGACTTGAGGACAAGTCAAAGCTTTAGTGGGGGAGAAGAATCATAAGAATCAACATTTTGTTTTCCCTATCTCATCTCCTCATTTGTAAATCTTCAAAGAATTTGTTTCAGTACTTCAGTATTTCAATAAAAGAGTTGTTTTTGTTTTTGTTCTAATCAGAGGGACCTGTTCAAGAAATATGCAGTGGGACCTATTCAGAAGACTGTTACCAGTACCAATATTAGAGGGACCTGTTCAACAAATATCAGAGGGAGTTGTTAAAGATTGCATTCAAGATACATTAGGCTACTTCAACAAAGTTTTCAAAGGTTGCTTATCATCAAGGCTACATCAACAACAAGGATAAAAGAAGCTACACAAACATAGTTCTTCAGAGTTCTTCAGATTTTAAAGGGACCTGTTATATTCAATTTCATTTCAAAGGGACCTATTTTGGACAGTGAAGACCAGTCATATTTGGACAGTGAATATCAGTCCTACATGTGCACGCCAATTCAACCATTGTCAACCAACAAGTGTAATGTATTGGTGAAATTTTTATTTTTAAAATTTAAAATTCTTGAATTATTTTAGTGTTAAAAATTATGATTATGATTGCTTGTTATCAATTTCAAAAACACCTATACCCATCACCCTTGTAACATTCCTAACTACTCAACTTTTCTATCACTCTGCTATCATTTCCCATCACACTTTAGCCTATTGCCATATTCCTACTACGAATTTCAAACCTTTTCCTACACCACTCTTCAAACCTTGTCATCGATCCATCATTTTTCAATCGGCCAAGTACCAACACGTAGTGGATAAGTCATTCCATTGGAAATACAAGTGGTAAATCATTGGAAAGACAAGTGTTAAATGATTTCGTTCATTTTGAATGTGGGAGTTATAAAACAGTCTTTTGACCCAAGTCGACTCATGAAACATATACCCGTTATCATCACTACAACACTCTTTATATGTATATGGTGTTCTCATGATTGTACCTATGCAAATCAGTACCGCTCCTCTGTCTTTATGATGTGAATGCGCCTTCAACTCTGCATTATCATTATAGCAATTGGGTGAAGGTCGGCTATTAAGTTTCAATTTATAAAACTCTCAGTTCATAAAGTGCGTTACCATGTGAGTGTTCAAACTCCGAGTTTTCAAAGAGGGCCGAGACAGCAGGCACTACAAAGGGAGAGCATAGCAAACAGGCTTACCACGAGTTTCTACCTCCGCCCATAATCTGAGGATGTTAACGAGGTCACCGCCCAAGCAATTAAAGAAGGAAACCCTGAGAATCGAGGGCATTACCAGGTCGGCTAAGTGGAACACAAGAAAGGAGGTAACACATTGAAAAAACCATGATTGAATTGTTAAGCATAAATAAAAGGGTTATAACAAAGATTTTTTTTTTTAAATGACCAATAGAGCAGAGCTTGAAACATTTGATAGTTCACAATATCATGATGACTGTGTCACGATTTTAAGGGAAAAACATTGGTTATCTTTTCTAGAGAAATTCAATGTAAACAATGAAGAAGTGACAAAGCAGTTTGCATTCACATTCAATGGAGAGAAAGCATTAATAGGAAACTTCTCTTTTAGAATTTCAGAGGATACCATAGCACAAACATTGGGAATCAGTCCAGAAGGGGAAAAATATTTCAAAACCAAACAATTTAAGGAAAAATCATGGACTCAGTTTATATCTAGGTCAAGGGTTTCCTCTGTCAACTGGAAAAAGGGTGTTCCTAGAAGCTGGCTAATTCACCTATGGGATGAAATGGTATACATTATTCAGAAATTTGTTACATGTGAAGGACGTTATAGTATAGTATACCTATATCACATAAAACTTCTGTTGCACTTAAAAGGCCAATGCACCATCAGTCTGCCCTATTTTCTCTTACAGAGTTTGACTAAAATGGCAAAGACCATTAAGAAACAAAAGGGTAATGAAGATAAGAGTTTGTATCATTTTGGGTTAATCAAAATTCTAATTTGAGTTGCAGAGGAGAGGAAAAGATGGAAATTTTTTTTTATTGCCAATCAAATTAAAATTGGAGAAGATGAACAGGAACAACAAGAACGCACCGAGTTTATGCTTGATATTGATAAGGAAATCTCTGAGCGTAAGTCAAGCAATGTTCCTCCACCCAGCAGTAGTGTAAGGACAAGAAGGATGAGGCAAGAAACTGCCAAGAAAATTGAACAAGACAAAATCTTCATTACTTATACGAGAAGATCAAGGAGAATACAAAAGAACCAAACACAAGATGATCAACTAGAGTCAAATGCAAATGCACCAATGGACATTGAAAGCAGTGCTCATTCACAACCAGAACAGGAAGCAGAAATGGAAATCGAGAGTAACAATGGAGAAAGGAAAGAGCCAACACCTACAAACAAGAAACAAAGAAGGTTAGAGAAACAAATTGAAGAGCTAAAAGAGGAATTGATGGAAGCAAACATGTTAGAGAAGGTCATAAAGAAGGAAAATGAAATGTTGAGAGCTCAGAGCAAGAAGACTCAGTAGAAAAATGAGAAACTGAAGGAGAAAATCAAAGAAATTAAGACTGAACAAACCGAAATGTGAAAATGGGCGACAAAATGGTACACTCAGGAAAAAGCTCTCAAAGCAAAATATAAGAATCTGAAACATGAGTTCCAAGTTCAGAAGAATGCCCAAGTTCAGAAGAGTATAGATGTCTTGTTACAAGTGGCAGAGGCACAAGCAGGAACAGAATATAAAGGGAGCACATCAGGATTAGCATGAGGACATGCTAAATCATTGAGCTTGGGGGAGATGTTGGTACTATTTTATTGCCATCCTTTTCTCCTAAAAATCCATCATTCATCTATCATTTTCTCCCATAAACCCCTCATAATCCATTGAAATTGATCAATTAAGCATTATAATTGCTATTTTACATTAAGTTTAATTTGTGGATTTTTATGTTAAAAATTAGAAATTTTCAACAAAATTACGGGATGTCATGACTTCCTGTAATTGGTTTATGTTGTGACACGTGGCATGGTAGAAAAATCAAAACAAAGGATAGGGACGTGATCACGGATGTACATACATAGTGAAAGCTCTATTCAACGTCACATCTGGAGCTCCTGGATATATGATCAATGCTGGTCAAGCCCAACCTTTTTGGTCATAATAGCAGCAAAAAGCCAAAGTTACCTAAACTGATTTCGTTTTGTTTTAGAAATCAGTTAAGATTAGAAAAAAAACAAAAATCGCCCTTTTGACTGTAAAAGCAGAAACATCTGTGTGATAATGTATGTACATTCGATTGTAAACCTTAAGGAATGTTAGTGAACGAAGGATAATAGATTTGAGCAGACTTAAGACTGCGTATTGTATTTTTTTCCAGAACTCTGTTCTTGCGTATTGTATTGTTACCAGAACTCTGTTCTTGCATGTAATTTATTTCCAGACTTTAATCACAGGCAGCGTTTCATCATTCCAGTGTTTTATGTGTTAACGGTTTCATCATCTGAAGTTTTCTAAGTGTGCCATCAATGCGTGGATGAGCCCTACGTGGGGACTGGTATACTTTCATTTCATTTTCATAGCATTTAGACTTCAGATCTGAATAGTGTTTGATGCCATTTCTTTGCTTGTGAATTAATTAATTCAATTATAAGTTCTTGCGAGTGTTATTGTATGATTCACGGTGATAGCTTGAAACTTCAATTATTAAATTATTGAACAAGATCTTGTAAAAGATTTAATTGAGCACTGAATTTCGAAGTATCTCTGTGGACTCTGCTTTCATGCATTTGAGTTTTAGTATGCTTAAAAGAGTTTTTAGTTTTCATGAATTTGATTGTTAGGATGCTTAGTGTGTTACCGAGAAAGAGTTTTTGTGAATGATATCCTTGTAAGAGGATTGAAAAATCAGACTAGTAACACGCTGTGTTTTAAGAACAATTAATTAAATTAGATGATCTGAGTGTTTAAAGTGTGAAAGGAAACATATTCCAATCTCTCGTAAAAGAGTGTTGTAGCCTGTCACAGTAGACACTTATCTAAGTAGATGAGATCCTTTTAGGTCTATAGATTTTATACACGTGCCTCTAAGTTTACCTACCTTGGTTGACATTAAATTTAGTCTAATCTAGACCCCTGGATTGGTCACTACAATCTTCTTTACTTTTTAAATGAAAATACATCTACACAACATTTCTAAATTTTTGTTAAATATTACCAAATTTTGAAAGAAATAACTTTAATAATCAATCACTTTTTCTACTTGTAATGAATTTAAATTATGGTTAAATTAAAACAATTAACTTTCATACTTAATTTTCATACTCAATCATCTCCTTTAAACTAAATGTGCATGATAGTTTTTTTGATAAGCTATATAAAAATGTTTAAATATTTATATTATTAAATAAATAATTTTGCATTAATATCATTAATTTCCCAAAAAACATTGTGGGATCCCATAGACAAATAGACTAAACATGATTGGTTTCCATAGTCCACACCATAATAAAAATATGACCAGATCCATAATCCATATAATTTAAAATTATATGGAGTAGTTTTTGTAATAAAATAATTATTGTTATTATTTTAAAATTAAAATTACAAGAAAATTATTTTTTCTAATATTTAATATATAAAAACTTCTCAATGAGGATTGGAAGCACGAATGGGTAGGGCGTTGGGGACAAGCTTGCCACCCCACCACCTCAAGCAACATTCATGCACATGCATGCGAATGAATTTAACGTGGATGGAGGTGGTGCTTTCTATATCTGGTCTAGTTTTTGCTACCAAACAGCTAAGGTAGAGGGTTAGTAGTGATGAATTATTACTCTCTCCAACGTCGGAAGGTCTATCACTGTAGATTTATAGATTTCCATTAAGAATCAATTATCCCATAGTTCCAGTGATTTTTTTCACCTCAACCCTAGTTTGGATCAATATGAAGACTTTGTTGAGCTTTGGTAGCGGTGTTTATCTCTTTGAGAATTTGTAGGTTTGTCCCTCCTGAGGTAGAGTCTTCTCGGAGTGGGTAAAACTAGTGCTTCATGAGTGTAGTCGATCATCTGCTTGTTGGTGGATTGGTTGGGACTTTTCTTTTTTATTCCACTATTGTTTTGGAGTATGCAAAAGGATCACTTCAGCCTGATCCTTGGGCCAAGGAAAATGACTTTACTGGCGGTACTTTTTGTGTTCTCTATCTCGATCCCCCTTACTTTTGGAAGCTCAATTATTGGTTTTTTCATAGTTTGATGTATTACTGTTGTTACCTAATGTGGCCAAGAAGGGTAGCATGAATTTTATTTCCTGAAGCTTTGTTTGGTAATATTTCTCCTTCCCACTAGCTCCATTCATTGCTCGTTCTCTATCTACATACATGCTCTCAATTGTTGACCTTTATTTTATTGCTCTTTCTATTCCTGCCCAATTATTATCTTATAGTCATATCGCTCCCCTAGTGTCTATATAATATGAGTACGCAACCTCGAAAGTGCATGCGCAACCATAGAGGTGGGTGAGGTGGGCGTAGAGGTGAATTTTGTCACAAAGTTTGGGAAAATTTCAACCTTTTCTGCACTTCTAGAAATCCAAGAAAACTAATTTTAATTGAAAAACATGAACCAATATTTTTGGACTATTGTATGAACTGAAACCTTCCTTGACTATTGTATCAAATCATGCTGACACCAACACAAAGGAGCTTACAAGGCTCTACTCTCTCTCATCCCAACCTGTTACTCACATATGTAGTCAATCTACTGATTATGGAATACTCCAGTCTCTCATCTATCCTTCAAACAACCATAACATTCTCTTACACTGCGCTACAAAACACAAGGAATATCTTCCCTTTCTTCATGCTAAAATCCCATAGGGGTCTTCTCTTTTCCAATTCTCTTCAATGCATACAAAAAGAGTCTAACTATTGGATGTATTTTGGGAATAACCTAGGACAAAGAATACTTGGCCTTAAAATAGTCAATGAGAAACAATAATAGGAATACAACTTTGAAGGTATTTTATTAAGTTATATTGGACATTTTAACTATGGTTTATCTCTCAAACACTCCCATTTTCTCTCGGGTGAATTTTCAGTAGCAAGTTTCACTAATAATACATATGCACTACTAGCCATGATACATAAGAATCTCTTGCACTTTGTAGTCATAAAAACCATATCAACCAAGGGAAACATCCAGATCACATGAGAGATGAAAATAATTGTGATGTGTCCCTCCTCCACATGCCCATAAAACGTTGAATGATAGAGCAATGAAAAAAAAACAAGAAATCTTTTCTCACATGAAATCTACTATTTTCTCAAGGACATGACACTTGTACTTAGTACATACACATAAGTAAAAGTTTGATAGGGAAATCTTGAAAGGAAATATGGACAAAAAAGCGTAGTACTTATAAAGGAAAATGGCAAGGGAAATAACTAATAACCCTAACCCATCATTTGGACTTATGCACGCTCACTACCCAAGCCTTGGCCCTCAACACCTCACAAGTAATATTTGCATTTTAACACAAGATCATTACAAGTCAACCCATCTGGCTTGAATCGTAGCACATAAACTATATCACATGATTCACTATATTATAATTTAGGGTTAAGACTAGGGTAGGCTTAAAATCCAATGTGTTAGAGTTATTTTAAAAAGTTGTATTTGGTTCTTTCCCACGTCATTCTGTGCACTAGATCAATCAATTTGTTTGTGTATCACGTATGATGACGTATTGATCAATTTAATGTGTCGTCATTATTTCCAATGGAACCGTATATGGGTGCTTTATCTCTCCTCGAATCCACACTTGTTCTCACAACGAACCTTTTATATCTATTTTCACTATAAGGAAAATTGTGAATTGTGATAGCATATTAACTACAAACCATTTGGTTTGTGTCAAGTGTCAACAGATTTTAAATGCAAGCTTGATAAAGAGTTGTTCACGAATATCACATATCAGCTACAAACCATTTGGTTTGTGTCAAGTTTAGTCTCAATAGTTTTTAAATGCAAACTTATAAGGAGTTGTTCACGGTGGGAGTTGATGGCCGATACAATTTTTAATAAAAATTTAATTCAAAATTATTAAAAAATATTAAAAATAAAAGTTATTATAAAAAAACTATAAACAAAAAAATAATTTAAATATAATTAATTTAATTTATATTAGATTTTATGTAATTAAAAATAATTTAATAATTTATTATATAGATCATATTAATATTAATTTTATAAACTAACCAAATTATTGTTATTATTATTGATAAATATTGTAATATGTTTTTATTGTGATAATGTGTTTAGTGTTGGGAGGAGAGGAGATGACCGATTCCTGGGAGCTGAAGAAAAACACGTAGAGCTAGGGTTTGCAGCAGGAGAACAGTGTTGGGCAATATGGAGAGGCAAGAGGGGGGGAGGTCCACTCCCTCCTACAGTTAGGCGGTCTCAATAGATTCAAAAAACCTCCAGATGCTGAAATCGGGTTTTTAGGAAGAGGGAAACAGGAAAGCAGAAGCTAACAGGGGCAGGTAGATATGCAGGAAAAAGTTAGATGAGAGAAGCGAATAGGAGGAGATAATCGGAATGCTGACCCCAGAAATTGAACTGGACCATCTAAGCCTAGAGCAACCATCACACCCCGAGTGGTGTTAAGTGTTTCAGTGCTACAGGCACATAGGGAGCACATGGCGACTTATGCAATGATATGTAAATTCATGGGGTTATGGCCAACGAAGAAGGCTTTACATGCATGGATAAAGAATCATTGGAAACCCAAGGGAGATATAGATCTGAACCTTGGATCCAAGGGTTTCTTCACTATAGTTTTTACAAACATAGAGGATAAAGATAGGGTGTTTGAACGAGGACCATACTTTTATGCTGCTGCAGGCCTCTATATGCAGCCTTGGGGGACGAATTTTGTCTCGGAGCGTGAGACATTCACTTCGGTGCCGGTATGGATAAGGCTCTATTCCCTACCTCTAGATTATTGGCAGCTAGAATCATTAAAAGCCATAGGCAATAAACTAGGGCATTTTTTAAAAATATCAGAGGCCACAATGCGAGGAAAATATACCTCCTTTGCACATATATGCATAGAGATGGACCTTTCTGGAGCTCTACTAGATGAAATAATTATAGAAGTATATGATGAAGAATGGGTGCAAGCGGTGGACTATGAGCATGTTCCTTTCAGATGCCACAAATGCTATGAACACGGGCATCTATTCAGAGGCTGCCCTTAAACAAAATGGAGAGTAGAATTAAAGAAACCTTAGGGAAGGAAATTGAAAGCTTTAACAAAATGGGGATCAGAGGTAAAGGAGGGAGAAAGAACCAGAAGAAAATCAACGAGGAAAAGTAGATTAGTCATAATAGGTTCAAGATATTAGAAGAAGAAGAGGAGCATGATAAAGCGAACCAGATATTGGAGGATAGCCCTGCAGAGAAGGAAAAGGATGATACCATGGAGGATATACCTGAAAACAACCAACAAAAGGAGGATCTACCGAACACTATGGAACTTGACAAGGACCAAGAGATGACCTCAAGCGAGGTGGGAACATGATGCAGGAGCATATAGCACCCTTAATCAAAGGGAGGAATCCAAAGCGGAGCGAAGAGGAACGTGTGGACCAGGGGAGCAAAACAAGGAAAAATCTATTTTAATACAGATTTAAAGATGGGAAAAGATGGATAAAAGTCTCGAGGAGAATTATCAATATGTATTCTGCCACATATGCATACATTATGGAGTGAGAGCTTTCGAGCTTTTGGCTAGAGGATTGATCGGATCCTTCCGTGATCCGATCCAATAATGTTTCTTATATATATGTGTTGAACCTGCGTGTTCAAGGGAATATAGAGTGAGTGATATAGAGCAGACAAGATGTAGTCGAGAGGGAGTTTGTTCCTAAGGCTGAAATGCCTTAGCTGTAATCGTGTTGTTTATAATATAATACATGTGTATTCTATGGATTCTTACGTGTCTGTGTGTATGTTTCCTTTTCAATTCTGATATATATATATATATATATATATATATTATATATATATATAATATTATATATTATATATATTATATATATATTATATATATGCATGTTACGTGAGAATGGGTATATGGGAGAGAACTGTGTTTAACACATAATCCATCGACGAAGAGAAATATTAAGTAAAGAAAGGAAGGAACAGCTGAGAATGCATGATAGCCATTGATCTTCCAGATCAACGGTCTAGATGAAGTTGCAGAGGGGCGACAGAACCTTTATCACATTGGACCGGGGAATAGCATCGATATATGACCCTTACGACAGTCGATAAGTGATATTGCCGATAGGCCAATCGGCGATCGGGGTTTGTGGCAATCGGTGATCGGAGCTTTGTGCAATCGGAGGGATCGGGGATCCGAGCAATCGCTATTGGAGATCAGAAGATGAATGGCATTGCGGACTTGCGATAGAATAAAGCTGCGGACCCACCGATGGTTACTAAAGCGGGTGCATATGATTTGAAGTCCGGTAGGTGTTTCGGAGTGGGGTTTTGTATGTTTCCCCGTGTATTATGAAATCTGTGCAGCCGAAGGGTTAAGGCTTAAGGGCTATATGCGAGTGTTCCGATATATGTATTGATCAGGGTTTTAAGGCTTAAAAGCTTAATTTAAGCTCCCGATATGGTGGGAAAGGCCCGATAGTGTGATAAGGCTCCGATATATGTTAAATGGTCCATTTCAAAGGTTGAAGGCCTTATATAACGCTTCTAATAGGCTTTGTGGGCCATAACCCACAGGCCTCAAGATTGATTATTTAAAGGGAAAAGGATTTGGATTAACCCCCAAATTCACATTTCCATCATTTGGTATCAGAGCAGGTGTTGTGGCTAGCAACAACCCCCCTTCTTATTTAGTGTTATTACTAATACTAAATAAGTGGGGACCCTTAGTCAAAAAATTTAAAAAATCAATTCATGCTTGTATTTTTTTTTCAATAAAACTTACCATCATAAACTTAGGATAATACCCTTGAAAAATCTTAAAAAGCTTAAGTTTTATGATAAGGTAGGATAAAATCACTCCTTAAGAAATATCACATCGCAAAAATGATAATGGATACCTCCTTATAAGCGGAATTCTAAGATTGCGAGATCGCGATGCGAAACTCCATTGCATCGCATGCATCAAATATCACTTACGTTGAAAATCCTCAAACCGCCGATATGCAATGGCACATATCGCAAATCTCATTTCGTAGAAAACTCATTAACAGATAATTGTCATATGCTACGCTCCATCGATATTGCGATATTGCGATATTGCAATGTTGCGATCTGCGATATTGGGAAGCAAATCGCAAAATCGCTTCGTCGTAGATATTTTCGGGCTCATTATTCGAGAAATCTTTTTCCATAAACCAAGACTTGGTTATGTGCTTTAAATGCTAATTAATGAGTTAGTTGCCAATTGTTAATGAAATATGATTTTGTCCTTATCGAAGAGCCATTTCACGTAAGGTGGTATATTTTATGTGTCTTCGGCATTTAAAGCTTTCCAATCACTTTTCCTTATCATTATTCTCACCTCACTTGTAAACTGCAGGAACGGAGAATAGAGAACTATACAAACCAGTATTTAGGATATTATGGGAAAGAAAGGCAAAGCTCCGAGTTCTAAAGACAAAGAAATGATGCCTTTGTATACAGACACCACCTGTAACAGAGACGATGGTATTACTACTTGGGAAGGCATGTACAATCTAGTTGAGGAAGAGAATCCCAAGGTGATGGAGGTTACAGCTACTGCAGACTCACATGGGTCTTCTGAGGCATCCATTACAGATCTAGCTTGTTCGTTCTTACACCAGATAGCGGCGAGGCCTAAAATTCTCCCCTACACGGATATGGTTAAATGGGTACTAGACATCGCCGACATCAAAGATAAACAATTTAAGATTCAGGGTCAAGAACTTACAGAATCATTATTCTCACAAAATTTAAGCTTTATATCCGCTAACAAAAAGTGCACAAGAGGCAAAAAAACGCACCAGGGAAGCCCGGATCAAGAAACAGAGGCAGTTTCCGATGCGCGCATCGCTGAGCAAAACGTGTTGAAAAGGAAAGTGCCTAATTGCTCAGTCACATGTAAGCCCAAAAATTTGTAGAAAAGAACACTAGAAGCAAGAAAGTAAAACTTGAATCCTAAAACCAGTTGTATTTATCACAAATATCTTCAAAGTGGTATGTATGTATGTACATCAATTGCAAACAAGCTGGAGACAGAAGGCTCAAGAAAAGGCAGAATCAATCAAAAGATTAACTAAGTTGAATTGGGATTCTTACTGGGCATATTTGGTAAAACCACACAGCCAGTGCATGACTCTCAAATGTATCATCAATTCTGTCGAGAAGATGGAACCAGCTCTTGCTGATTCCATTTTCGTAGGACAATTAAAGTCGGAAGTCGGCCAACCGACTCTTCTCAAGCAAATGCTGAACGCTTGCGATCTCAAGGAACAGATACATAAATAGTTAGTTGTTAGTTTTAATTTTAGATTCAATGTTAGTATTAATTTTGCTTTATTTTTGCCTGAAATGAGGACGGTCATTTAAACTGTATCCTACATTTTTGTAATAAGTTATTTTTAGATTTAGTTAGTAGTATTTAAACCCTTCTCATGCATTTAAAGAAGGCCCTGAAATTTGTCAAAAAAATGTCCTTAGAACATGCACTTTTGCACCCTCCGAGGAGGTTTTGATGAATGAATGGAACACGAGTTATTGATATCTACGTTTAATATCTAGTACTGATGTTGCACTTCTGTACTCTTAGTGGATGTTGGATTAAGAAGAGATAAATCATTATCGCTTGAAGCTCATGAGTAGAACTAG